>CAMXCT020002817.1:0-85683 GCA_947184155.2 Cladocopium goreaui
CGGAGTTCTTTTGTCACTCGCTCGGTGGATATGTCAGGCCTTCCTCACATGGCACAGCAATTCAGCAACCGAAGAGGAATTTTACCGATAACATGGGGCTGCAATAGTTATGCAAGCAACCACCTCGAATTTCTACTTGGTATGGTCCATGACTGAATGTGGTGATTTTTACATATTTTTACACCTTCACTTTCACCCTTGTTTGTGATCAGCCAAGACATCGCGTTTGCCAAAGTCCGTGTTTAACCATACCAACAATACCACCTCCGACACGAGTTCCAGCTTACAACGGGCAAATGATTTTGAAATCATGAGTACGATTTATATCAAAGCAATCCAAAATAGTCCGACGCAATCCAAAATACAGGTGGCGCAAAGTGAAACCATGTGCAAGCAAGCATCCAAGCGCTGCACTAGGTCGCTGCGGCGCATGCTCCCTTCAAAGACCTGTCTTTTTGCTATGTTCAAAGGGGGAACATAGCCACAGAAGGTACAGGCCATCAACGCCCATCAATTGGCAGGATTAGCTGACCCTAACTTCAGGATACTTCAGGACTGGCTGATCGTAACTGCAGGATTGGTTTGACAGATGGATAAACACCAAAAGCCACGTGTGCGCAATGTAGACATGAATGACTGTTGCAGTTTCTGCTTCAAAACAATTCCAACCAAGCCAGGGTGTCCAGAGTCAGTGCGGGATACTAGTAGTGCGGGTATAGGAATACTGTCTTGTTTTCACCGCAGTTTGAACTTCTGGCGATCGTCATTTCTTATTTTTCTTCGTCTTGGGCGAGATCACTGTACCGTAGGTCTCCGGGCTCCGCTTTCCACCTGTGAATTGCGGTTAAAAGATTATTCGGAAACCAAAAGGTCTTCTTCGGAAACCAAAAAAACTAGATAGGAAACCAAAACATGCAACATAGTGGTCAAAGGGGGTGACGGGCTGATGATCTCTTGTCAAGTTCAAAATGTAACACAGCGGTTAGAGAGGGTGGCGGGGTTGTGATCTCTTGTGAAGTTCAAGATGCAACATAGTGGTCAGAGGGGGTGATGGGCTGATGATCTCTTGAGAAGTTCAACATGCAACACAGCGGTTAGAGGGGGTGGCGGGGTGTTGATCTCTTGTGAAATTCAAAATGCAACATAGTGGTCAGAGGGGGTGATGGGCTGATGATCTCTTGTGAAGTTCAAGATGCGACATAGTGGCGGGGTTTTGATCTTTTGTGAAGTTCAACATGCAACATAGTGGTCAGAGGGAGTGGCGGGGTGTTGATCTCTTGTGAAATTCAAAATGCAACATAGTGGTCAGAGGGGGTGATGGGCTGATGATCTCTTGTGAAGTTCAAGATGCAACATAGTGGCGGGGCTTTGATCTTTTGTGAAGTTCAACATGCAACATAGTGGTCAGAGGGGGGCGGGGTGTTGATCTCTTGTGAAATTCAAAATGCAACATAGTGGTCAGAGGGGGTGATGGGCTGATGATCTCTTGTGAAGTTCAAGATGCAACATAGTGGCGGGGCTTTGATCTTTTGTGAAGTTCAACATGCAACATAGTGGTCAGAGGGGGTGGCGGGGTGTTGATCTCTTGTGAAATTCAAAATGCAACATAGTGGTCAGAGGGGGTGATGGGCTGATGATCTCTTGTGAAGTTCAAGATGCAACATAGTGGCGGGGCTTTGATCTTTTGTGAAGTTCAACATGCAACATAGTGGTCAGAGGGGGTGGCGGGGTGTTGATCTCTTGTGAAGTTCAAGATGCAACATATTGGTCAGAGGGGGTGGGTTCAAGTGGCAGAGTGTGCTAGGTTAGTGCGAGAATTGCAGTCTGTCGATCTATCCCTCCATCCATACATCCATCCATCCATCCATCTATATTATATATATTATATATATTATAGTGTTATATATGCACAGCATATAATATTTATAACGTGGCGTCAAAGCTGCTGAGTCTCACACAGGCCGCGCCCAGCGTCGAAGCTGTTCCCAAGGCTCCGCCGCAAAAAGCTGTGGCCTGGGAGCTTGGGACAGCACAGGTAACCACTTGCCAGCAGAGAGCAAATCAACACAATGAAAATGCAAAAAAAAACCAGGTACAGCAAGATACATACAACTCGTACAACAAGATACTACATGACTAATTCAGACTACTGTACTACCGTAGAATAGCACATGTCAGAAAGGCAAAGGGCGTAGTAAGCGTCTATCCGCCAACCAAAAATGATTTCATTAGGCTCGAACCAATTAGCGCCCCCAGCATGTGCCACAGTGCGCCGCAGCTCCTGGAGTCCGCAATGAGCAAACGCAAGAAGAAAATGAAGAAACATATTGCATTGACGACTACTTCATCTCTTGTAACTGTGTTTCAGAACTGCATTTTCACCGCATCTCCTCTTCATAGCCCCAGAGCGTGCCAAAAAGCATTGGTGGGCCCAAAGGATGTTTGCTCTTACGCAACCAGGCCAGGAAGGATTCTGCGGACTCATGCTCAAGCCTAAAGGTGCAAAGCTGAGAATAACAGCGTGACTTAACTGTTTGGTACTTTCCAACAATTGTCAGCCATGTGGAAAAATGCGAAAGCAACAGCAACCAAATGCAATAAAACAAGAGGAAGTGCCACAACCGGGCACCACACCCAAACTTTCAACAGCCTCCATCCACATTGCTAAACTTTGCCAAACTTTGCAAAAGAAATCCAAGTATCAGCTGCCACTCCAGGTTCTCTTTGCCCGACTCCACCAGCCGCGCGAAGCCACGCTGCGGATCTCTGCGCAGCGCATCTGGCCCCAAGCCTACCACGTGAAGCCAAACGGGCTCACGAAAAGGACCTGAACTGCAAGGGTATTGCGCAACGCAGAAACACTACGAAACACTCACAGCCGTTGAGCAAAGCAGACTATGGCAAACTGCTGGGACTGCTGATTGCCAGAGCTTCTTGGCCACCAAAACCAAATCAACAACTCAGATAGCTAGTCTCAATAAAGATGTACTACTTTGGCCAAGCTGCTGAGGGTGGTGATGATGGCAGCTTTCCTTGCTGGCAAGCAGCAACACTCGAATTCAAGCTCTGGGAGCTATTGAAGGCCAAATGCTTGAAAAAAACCACTTGGAAAGGAATATCAAAACTCATCAGGTATGTTCCGATTCGTCACCTGATGTCACCTGTGATCCGGGAAACGGATTCGCGTCCACTGTCTCTGCAAAGCGCTAAAAAATGATAATCTCAAATACTGTATAATCTCACGTCATATCGTCATCTCCATGCCCATTTCAAATTGAATGCTCATGCTCTGGGCCTTTGACAGATTTGAGGGATGACCGGGACGACCTATCGTATTTCACCAAGCATCACTACATCCTCTGGCATCTCCATACTTGTGAGCAGAAAATGCTTGGAGGCGCCACCAAGACTCACCGACGACTGGGTCTCACCTGAACAAGAAAGGGCCGAAAGGCCGAAAGGGGCGCAGCAGACAGTCGTGACAGTAGAAACACTGCTACCGCCATGGTTTCTGAGAAATTCTGCGTTGGTTTTGATATTATACTGTAACTATTTATAACTAGGCAATATTAGGCAGGTTTAAACGGAACCCCCGACTCCAGATGTATGAAACATGCAAACATATGCAAACCCTGCTGGATCGGAGACTCTGTAAAGGCATGATATGGATTCACAATGATTCACATGGCATGATAGGGAGCTCTGGCATTGCAATGAAGCCATGTTACATGCCAGCAACTCCTGGAGCAGCTAGACTAGTGACTAGTGACTAGTGACTAGTGACTAGTGACTAGTGACTAGTCTATCTAATTAGATGTCTTGTCTAGATCAGATGATGATTTGAATATGTTGAATTGATTTTGCAACAGATTTGACTGATTTGAGTCACTGGATGTCACTCTCAGGTGTTGACTGGTCTGGTCTCAGGTGGCCAAGCCGCTGAATCCCCAGAGGAAATCGAGGAAATCGTGAATTTCTTCAATTCCACGATCGTAAGCACTGCGCGCCCAACGGGGTGGCGGAAGACCTACGGCTGAATTCTGGTCCAGTGTTGGAAGCAAAATGAGAAAGGCGAGCAGCAGGCAACTGGTCAACTTAGATCAACCTAGAAAACAAGTTTTTTGAGTCTATGCAGTGAAAGAAATTGGAAACGGCCAGCAAGCCCTGCTTAGAGCTATGTTGTGCAATGTGATGCAATGTGATGTAATGTGATGTAATGTATGTGTTTTGAAGTTTTGATGATGCATTTTCAAGAACCTGAATGAATGACTGCTTTATACTGCTATGTGCTTTGGCTCACACCTGGAAGCGATGGGACATCTACGCTTGGAGGCGTTGACGTGGAAAGCAATGCTGACAAGTCATGAGCCTCCTGCCACAACTGCCAAGTCAAAGTCAAAGAGCTCTCTATGCCTCGCCTTGAGTTGCCTAAGCCTTTAGGGGCCTTTAGGAGTTGACATTCCGTTCCGTGGATTCATTTTAGGACAGCTACTGCTCTGAAATAGGGTTTCTTGATGTTTCTTGTACATTGCACTTAGCACTGAAGCATGTCGCCTCCATTCGGCTCCTGTGTGAAATGATGATTGGATCGTGGCAACTTGGAGAGCGCCTGGACAAGGTGTTCATTCGACTTGACCAGGGGTGAGGGACGAAAGCAAGCTTGGCAGGGAGCTTGGCATGAAAACACAATGATGCCGAGGATGCGGATGCTGCCGGATTTGCTGCCGGTGGTGACATGCCAGGTGTCCCCGGTGGGATTGAGCCACGGCCAAAGTGCTTGTGAAACACCCAGCCGCGGGGAGGAGTCATGCGATGCTGTGGTTGTCGCTGTGATCTATCCAAACATATAAGTTTCATTCCAGCTATGCGCTCTGAGTCAACTTTGACAGATCTCACAGTTTGTCATTGCATTTTGATGTGCATGCTGCATCACTAAAGCTGCACCTCCAAGTTCGTCCGCGCGAGTGCCATTGCATCCAAACCGGCCATACCATGGGGCATTTCTCTTCCCTCCACAACCCATCCACCAAAGTCCCCAGGCAACTTCTGGACTTCCGCCCAAAGTGAAGGCAACCGCCCCACCAATCGCAACAGCTGGACGTCTGGCAGTTGCGAGATAGGTCCAGCCTTGCCGCGCTGTTCCATTCCCAATTGGACCAAGGCAAGTAACATCAAGTAATAACTGTTTCCAAATGTTTCCAAGGATGTCTCATAGTCTCATTGCGTCCTCAAGCAAAGATGGTGCCAACATGTGCCAGTTCGATGCCCGCGCCTCAATGAATTGCAGCAATTCTGGTGGGAAGCCATCCTTGCTTCGTGCTGATGATTGCTGATGTGTATCACGAACTGTTCCATTTCAAGCTACAGATAGTTTTCTGATGTTTTCTGAGCCGCAAAACCATCGAAATCCATCAAGCCTTCCCCTATCTTCCCCTTGATGCCTTACCAAATGTCCACTTGCTCCGGCTGCCTCAACGCCTGGGTCACAGCATACCCACGAAGCACGGCAGCCACAACTTCAGAGGCTGCTGCCTGATCGGGTTGCAAGACGTCACAAGCAAAAGAATACTGAATGAAATTATGAAGAGGTATTTCAGACAAGCAAAATGATCCCATGCAGTACTTGACAACTGAAATAACTGAAATAGTGTTAGATCTGTTAGATCATTCGCAATATGCAAAGCATGCGCTGACTCACTTAGTTGCTGACTCGGCCAATGTTCGCAAAGCATGGAAGGCATGGAAAGATTACATAGATTGCCCGTTATTTTATTATGGGCGGGCTATCCATATTTCATCATATTTCCATAGATTGCCCACGTGGCCTCGCCATTGCCCAGGACAAGACCACAACGAGCTGTGCCATCGCTTCGCACTCCAAAGAGCTGCTCGTCCTGCAAGAGACGTCGAAACCTTGGGACTCACAACATCATCAACATCTCAAACCCCAATGGCACTCAGCAGGCGACGCAACTGTCAGCTCGTGCCAGATCGAGCGTGTCGTTTGAAGAAAACATAAGAAAACCACCATGAAAAACAATCAAAAGATGTCAAAAGATGTCCAAAAGATGTCCAAAAGGGTCAAACACATAAAAAAAAAAAAGTCTGTAATGTCTGCCAAGTGGCAGTGAGCAAAGGGCATTGCCACGTTCTGAGCCTGAAAGAGTCGCAAAAGCTTCAGCCAGCGCCAGGCGCTCCTCTGGCGAATTTGGGGAAACCATGGGAAACCAACATGCTCAGTATACTTATACTGATCAGTACTGAAACATACTGAAACCATCTGAAACCACTGGTCCGGCGTTGTGCCCAGGCTGCCCCAGGCTGCCCCAAGCTGCCCCAAGCTGCCCCAGGCTGCTTGTCCTCTGCCTCTAAAGGATGTTTCGGCCAAGCGCTTGAGACTTTCACCTGGCAGTTGTTCAATGCTTAGGCAGGCATCTAATAAGTCTATATAATTCTAATATGATTCTAATAATTTAATTTAATATTATCATATATTGATAATTATATGTATATATATATATTATATTATATATATATTATACCAGGTATATATATATTATATTATATTATCTAATTCAGTGTGATTGGATCGAGTTTCACGTCCCACCTGCTGTTCAACAGGGGCCCAGCTGCCAGAACTCGACCCGACGTCTGCAGTGATAGCGCCTGGTAGGCAGGCAGCAAGAACCTGCCAGACAAAGAATGTACACACCAAAAGAGTGGACTTTTTTGAGACCTGATTCGATCTGATCTTCTATGATCTTCTACGATCTTCTGTTTGTTCCAGCACTTGGATTTGTTTTCGTCTCTGAACTTCCGACACCCTCAGGAAAGTTTTCCTGCAAGAATTTGTTTGTACTTGTTGCTAGAAGTGAATGTGTTGCTTCAACTTTATTGAAGCAATAATCCAAGTCGTCCTGGCACTACCGCACCGTCTTCCCGCAAAGCCTCTGACTTAATCTGCTGAACTGATATGCTCAGTGCTGAGGCAAGTCGAGGGCGAGCAGCCAGCATGGCTCGTCTATGCCATGCCCCGTGGAATTCACGGGAATCTGATCCTGATCCGAAGAGTAAAACCTGGGGTCGGCTCGGGGTCGGCCGACCTGTTTCTTGTATGTGCAGCATCTATTTACTGTTCTTGGTATTGGAACTGACCCCAATCAACCAATAATTTTGCTCGGAATTTCCGGGCCAGGCCATTTCTAGGAAAAAGGATTTGTATCCAGTACCGTTGGCAAGGACTTCCAAGATTGCGGAAGTGTGTAGCTCTTGATTCAACCATGACATTGCAGGATCCTGATGAAGATCTCCTCGTTGTGCACGAATCAAAGCGACAAGCACAAAGGAATCATAAGGATTGGATTTAGATGTTGACCAAGTGTGGCTATAAGGCAGGCAAAATGCATCAAAATGTGATGTTTGCTCTTCTGCTCTTCAAACAACCACAACTGTGGAGATGTTGTGTTGCTACTGATCGCTTCTTGTACACAGTGCACGAACCACTGGAATGCCAGGATTCGGCGGGGCTCTTGAACAAATGTTCACGATGGTCGAAGTGTATCCTGCATCATGCAATCGCATGCAATCGCTATTTCATGAGCACAGGACACCTTTTCTTTGTCAGCTCGACCGACAAAGACGTACATCTCCGCAATCATCTGCAAAAGCTCCTGTGTGTTTCTCCATTTCTTTTTCATTTAGATCCCATCAGCGAATGCGAAAACAATCGAAAACATGCGAAGCTGATGGCAAAAAGGCCAAACAGCCGCCTTGGGTTTGAAGCTGTACTCTTCGAAGTCACTGACCTACGACCAACCCTTTGACGGGAACCACTGACAGGATCTTCAAAAATCTTCAAGAACAAGGTCTTTGAAAGTCTTCAGAAATGGCTCGACAGAGTGTCCCAAATCTTTTTGACAGTTTCGATCCGCAGATCAGTTTTGGATTGCGATATATTGCGATGTCACGATGTCCAAATGCGTCCAGTGTCGTGTCGCGACTGTGGTGCTTGCAGCGCTTGCAACGCGCCTGGCCCTTCTGCGGAGCCTTCAGCTCCAGGCAGCGAGGGCCGACCAAACGATCCAGGCAGCTGTTGAGGCAGTTGTGCAGCATCTGACGTTTCTAAGGCATCTCTGACGTTTCTAAGGCATCTGACTTGAACACAACACGGTTGTCAGTGACTTGGATCAGTTGGAGACCTACCGATGCTTTTGCACAATTCTGTTCCATTTGAGGCTTCATTATCAGTTGTTTGAATTGCTTGAGAACTGTGATCAGTTTCCATGTAATTGGGGTGCTCTAGCACTGGATATTTCCGAATGAAAATGAGAAGTAATCTCCATTCTTCAACTTGAAAAGTATTGATGCGAGCAACTTGCAAGCTCTGACCTCTAGAATCTGTGCTTACCGCATTAACATCTAACAACAACGCAACAGTGCTCTCCATGTGCTCTCCTGCTGTAGGACATTCAGCTTGCTGATAATCACCGTGGGCGCCTCCCAAAGACTTCATGGCGCTGTCTTGCGACTGCATTCGTCCAACTTTGACTGTAGATTCTGTAGATATTGTAGGTTGCAGGAAAGCTGCAGGCAATCTAAATCGGCCTCCCGACTAATGCTCCATAAAGTGCTGATCGTTCTATGGCCCATCTGCATGTACTGCTTGCAGTGAGCCTGAAGCATTTCTCTAATGCCGTTCTTCCTTTCATTCCTCCAGCATTCCTTTACTTTCCGGCTGTCTGCCTCCTTGTTTGGAGTTTTCCAAAGACCGCGACTCAAAAGGGGGCTAAAGTATCTCAGAGGCTCACCTTTGGATCTGCTCGACTACGGGCATAGAGATCGGCACCTTGCAGGTTGAAACTGGAATCAAAATCCATTACATACAAGATCCTACAAGACACGAATTTCTGCACGTCAAGACAGCTCAATACATGTGTTTTTTAGTTTGTTGTTCGATGTTTTGGATCGAGACCTTCTCCGGTTTGCTCATCTTCTGCCACGCTGGAGGCTGCAGGACGTTGAAGTTCAGCCTGGCCAACTCTTGAGTCTCGAGAGTCTCATCATGTCTCATCATGTCTTGTCAAAGTTATCTGGGGCAACTTGGTAACCTTGACATTGATAATATTGAACTAAATGAAGGTGGAGATATGGTGGAGATATGTGCAGTAGAATTCTTCAAAACAACTCCAGCATTTGGTGAACATCCCGGATGCGCAGTGAGAAGGTGCCATGCCTCGGCGCATGAAGTGAGATGAAATAACGTACTCAGACGTACTCAGCATTCTTTCCATTCCTAGAAGCTCACTAGAAATGTTAAAATACACAAGAATCACTGGCAAAATTCCATAGTGAAGAACAACAATTGCACAAATCTTGTGAAAATGCTTGCTCCTCCAGTATCCAGTACCTGCGCATACCCACATGCCTGCTTTCCTTCTTTCATGAGACGACGAATCTCGATGAGTGTGTCCATGCCCTCACTGACAACACAAGTCTGGGTGCGATACAGTTGGACTACAGTGACTCTAGATGACTCTCGATGACTCTAGATGACTCTAGTATGTCTAGGTGCCTTGTCATCAGTTCACAAAGAGTTTGGTCTGCTTTGGGCCGTTTCAGGTCCAGTAAGCCATGAGTCACACCTCTTCAAGTTGCATGGTGGCATCGTTCATCCTGCGAAGGGTAGCGCGTGCAATCGCAACAATCTCACCCTCCTCCTGCGTGCTTCAAATTGCCTCAAAATGATATTGTGCAATATATATATATATATATTCATCAATATATTAATAAAATTTAATATATATATATATAACTTAATGTACAGAAAATTGCGCTACCAGTCACTACCGGGTTACCGGGTCCATGAGTCCATGGTAGTTTGGTTGTTTTGAACTTCACAGCAACACCTCGAAGCCGCTGAACGCACAGCGCCACACAGGCCACACTCTTTTCTCAATTCAATTGCCGCGCCTTGCAGAAACTGTCAGCTGTAAACTGGTCAAGAGTTGCAACGGTTGATCATGAAAGTGTAGACAAAGCAAATTAAAGAATGATCTCAAGAGTCGAATGATGCAGGAGGGCCAGCAAGCGCAAACCAATACCAGACATGCATTGCATGGCATAGCATGTATGTACTGCATTGCATTCAATGAATAGAATCTAGTTGATCTTAGTTGCATTGCCTTGTGTTGCATGGATTGTATGTGTGTATATGTACAATGTACATATAGATGTGTACATATATATATATGTATACATATATACACACATGAACGCATACATACATATATATATATATATGTACGTACATATATATATATGTATATGTACGTACATATACATATGTGCATACATGCATATATATATATATGCATACATATATACATGTATGCATATATACATATATATATACATATATATATACATATAAATGTATATATAAATACATATAAATGCATATATATATAAGTATATATATATATACATATATGTATGTATATATACATTATGTGTCTATGTGTATATATGTATATATATATGTATATATATATACATTATATGTCTATACGTGTATATATATATATGTGTGTATATATATATATATGTATATATAAATATGTATATAATATATACATTATATGTCTATATGTGTAAATATATACATATGTATATATATATATATGTATATATATATATATGTATATATATGTATATATATACATGTATATATGTATATATATATTTATATATTTATATATGCGTAAATGTATATGTGTATATGTATGTATATATATATACTATATATATACATATACATATATATATATCAATACATATATACATATATACATGTATACATGTACACATATATACATATATACATATAGACATATAGACATATAGACATATAGACATATAGACATATAGACATATAGACATATAGACATATATATATATACATATGTACATATATGCGTATATACATATGTACATTATATACATATGTACATATATATATACATATATGTGCATGTATACAAACATATGTACATATGTACATATTTACATATGTACATATGTACATATATATATATATAACATATGTGCAACACATGTATATATATATATATATATGTGTACATCTGTACACGTGTACATTTATATAACATACATTATACATACATACATGCATGCATGCATACATACATAGATAGATACATAGATACATAGATACATAGATACATAGATACATAGATACATAGATACATAGATACATAGATACATAGATAGATAGAGATAGATAGAGATAGATAGATAGATAGAGATAGATAGAGATAGATAGAGATAGATAGAGATAGATAGAGATAGATATAGATAGAGATAGATAGAGATAGATAGAGATAGATAGATAGATAGATAGAGATAGATAGATAGAGATAGATAGATACAGATAGATAGATACAGATAGATAGATACAGATAGATAGATACAGATAGATAGATACAGATAGATAGATACAGATAGATAGATACAGATAGATAGATACAGATAGATAGATACAGATAGATAGATACAGATAGATAGATACAGATAGATAGATAGATAGATACAGATAGATAGATACAGATAGATAGATACAGATAGATAGATACAGATAGATAGATAGATAGATACAGATAGATAGATACAGATAGGTAGATACAGATAGATAGATACCAATAGATAGATACAGATAGATAGATACAGATAGATAGATACAGATAGATAGGTACAGATAGATAGATACAGATAGATAGATACAGATAGATAGATACAGATAGATAGATACAGATAGATAGATACAGATAGATAGATACAGATAAATAGAAAGAGAGATAGATAGATAGAGATAGATAGATAGAGATAGATAGATAGATAGATAGACAGATAGATAGAGACAGATAGATAGAGACAGATAGATAGAGACAGATAGATAGAGACAGATAGATAGAGACAGATAGATAGAGACAGATAGATAGAGACAGATAGATAGAGACAGACAGACAGACAGACAGACGTTGGTTATGTCTCAGACATGTATAGATATATATATATAATTTACATACACATACATAGAGGGCATCGACGTCAGTGTACAGTATACGAACGTAACTGATGTATGTATATGCATACATGCAAGGCAATGAAGACATATTTCATCATGTTTATGGATTCGAGTGTGCTTTTCAGACCTCAATAGATTCATTTATAAGAAGCCTTGTGTAGGATGGGTCCAAACATTCATCATCAACCATGGGCGGTTCAGCAATCAAAACTGTGACGGCCACATTGACGCGTCTCTTATCTTCTCACGGAAGATTGTGCCACTCAGACTCACAATAAGCTACAAAAGCTGCGATGTGAGGAAAAAAAAATCGGCTCTGCCACGGAAGACAACTCAAGGCAAATCGCGGAAGCCCCTTGCGCGTTGTCGTTTCGCCCAAAACTTGTTTCAGAGCCTTTCTAGGATTGTAGCGTAGACTACTTGGCCTGCTGCACGTTGAAAGGTGCCCAGATGGTGGAGTGGGACTCACAGCCAAGTTGTGCAAAACTCTGAAACACAGACCTCTAATCTTGATGTCATCAGTCCTGGTTGAGAATGAATAGAGGTGACTGCTTCCATACGAATGTGGGAAAGAAACTGACTTGGCAGATCGCTCGCCCACCGTCCCACTCACAAGCAAGCAGGAGAAATCAACGAGGGATTGTCCGAGCAAGGCGGCAAACATGAAGCAATGACACTTAAAACCACTAGCCTAGCAAAAAGACTGCTTCCCCTTCCAGATTGGCATGACACTGCGTTTTGAACACTTCAGACGGGTGTGCCGGTTTCATGTTGCCAGCTCACGCAGAAGGAGACCTGCATATACACACCAATAAGCAAATACTGTTTGGTTTGGTGATTGTGGTGCTACATGCTTTACGTAGACATGCAAGGCTCCAGTGGTAGCTTTGGAGTTTTGCTTCTTCCGCATGCACTCGTGCTGAATGAGATCAGAAACAAAGTCCAACGAAGCAAAATGCTAACCTACTCGTTTTGCAAACGCCAGTACTTGGTAAAGAATGCGGTGGACTCCTAATGCTCACTCACACAGCACAGAATGCCTTCATCGCAAACTCCTTTTGTGGCAAAATTTCCGACTTTTTGTCAGGGAGAACCCGCTGCCAGCAATTTTGGGATCTAGCAGTCTCTTATGCACGTTGCATGACAAATGACCCGAGGTCGAGGCTCGTCTGTTCAGTTTAACTCCCTCGTCCCCGATATCTTGGTACTGCATCTTGAGAAAGTACCAGCAATGAAATGATGATGAAAGTACCATGTATGATTCTGTATGATGATGTCCAAATCAATGGCATTCGATGGCATTCGATGGCATTCGATGGCATTCGATGGCATGCAACAGATGATAACAAATGTCAGCACTGCTTCGCTGCAGCTAAGCAGAGCCCTTTCGGACCGCCGCTGGCTGTGAATGTCACCGCTGGACCCAAAAACACCGCTGAAGCAACCTGAACAGGTTCAGCTGACGTATGGCAACCAGCAAGAAACCTAGTTTTGGAGTGAAGAGCTTACAAGTTGCGTATGCTGTTTGGCGTTTGGAGTCCATTTATGCCATTTATACCTCGTCAATGCTGGTGACTAATGGCATCTAATGGCCAAAATACAAACGCACAACTTCAGCCTGGGATTCTGCAAACTTCACGGCCTCGGCTTTCCCCAGTGATGCTCTGATGGAAATGGCTGAGATGGACAAGGGAAAAATACTTCGTGAATCTTCGTGATCTGAGGTTGGAACACAAACCACAATGAAAGTCACTCACTTCAAGTGTCATGTCATGGACCAGGTGTGAAGCTGAGAAAACGACATGATACATCTGACATAGCATTTTATTTATTTTATATGATATTATATCATATCATCTTGTACTATATTGTATTTTATTGTATTGTATTGTATTATATTATATATTATATTATATATACGGATCATTACATATCATTGTACATGCTATAGATGTTACATTTCTTTATATGTATTCACATACAAATATCATCTCAGAGAGCAAACAAGCCAAGCTCCATGCTTCTACGCTTGGGTTGCGGCGATGGTGCAAGGGCTCTGGAAAGCAAATGATGCATGGCACGTTCGGGGAGGTTGTCCTGACCAATCGACCATGCCCATGTTTTATCCAAAGAGCCACAAACACTTACAGTATGTACTCAGTCGGTCTATGTCGCAATACAAGTACCTAGCGGAAGAAAAAGCGTTGCAATCAAGGTGGTCCAAAGATCTTTGCTTCAAAAGATTTGTGCAGATTCCTCAGTCCACTTATCCAACCTCGGGCCGCACTCCCATTTGTCATCAAATTTCAAAAAGCATCCCCACCTCTCCAGTAAGAAATACATTGAAATACGTATTTAATCTTCTTCATACTTATTTTATCTTATGTTATACTGTTCTCATCAAAGCCTTTGTATCCCTCTGTGTGACAAAGTCCGTGGCCTCCAGACCATGTGATGCCAGAGACTGCACCGGCAAGAAACGAAGGCTCAAACAAATGGATTTGAAAGAATACTTCACAAACTTCACGGATTTCACGGGGAATCAAGGTTTCTCAGCTATGGAGGCACAATGAGGCACAATCATTTCTGTAGTTTTTGTGGGAATGGTGAAAAAAAGAGGCATCCTTAACGCAGCTTTGGAAGAGCAGGTTCCAGGGTTCCTTTGTTCCAGGGTGCCGTTTCAGTTTTCAGGGCCGACAAAAAGCGGCGCACCAGTCCCAGACCCAGAGATTGAAACCCAGTCACTGCTATTGGGAATTAGGATTCGTAGGATTCATAGGGAATCAATTTCTGTTTGGGAAATTTTGGGAATGGATGATAATAGATATGTTGATCCCGTTTGGGCTGAGACCTCAGTGAACGTTGCAATTTACATAGTATACGAATGCCTAGCCTCGAGCTTGCTCCTTAGATCACTGCCTGCAACGTCAGCCAAGAGGCTCTGACTAGGAGGATCCTTTAATTGCATGCCTTTCTATCAGGACAATCACAACACTTACAAGTACCCCCTTTTGATGTATCCATGTTCAATCTTTGGTAATCCACAAGACTAAAGGATGAAACAAACTACCTATCCGATCCAAGGTTGGGGATGTATCTAACTATCTTTTCCGATGTAGCAGAACTTGAAGCGTCATGTTTGTTACCAAATCATGTCATCTGCCCTTTCAAGCTACTGCGGTCAAATTCCATGAACAGTTTGCATATCGAGTTGTTGGACTCGGTTCCAAGCCTGGGCTTCCAGGTTGTTGAGAGCCTGGTCCGTGTACCACAGATGGCAGTGTACCCCTGATACCTCCTGTGTATCTAATGTATCTACATCTGTGTACCAGTGTACCAGTGTACCATGTGCAACCTCCTTGCGCTTGATCCGGTCTTGGGACGTCTACAGGTCCACGGTGGTCCACCGTCCACCCCTTTGTCCACCGAGGATTTGGCTTGAACCTCTCGAACCCGGAGCCGTTGACTCTGTCGACAGTTTTGCTGTGGCCTCAGTGACTAGGAAGCTCGCAGGGCACTCAAAAGAGAGAACCTGTAAAGAGACAGGATACTTTTGCCGTATGTATTAGAATTAGGAAGAATGCATTGTAACATATTGTAACTACTCACATATTGTTCAGATTCCACCACATTCCACCGATCACCAATATCACCAATTGATACCACCACCCGGACATAACTGCTCTAGCAAAATCAATTAGATTAGATGATTAGATTGGATTAAAGTGGACTCGTACACCGATTTGCCCTCACAAAAGAGTGAATAAACTGTTTGGGAAAGGCAATACTCTTGGATTGATTGCGGTTTCTTCAAGCAGTGCTTCCATGCAATTCCATCCACTGTTCGGCTGAGACGCAGGCTGAACTCCTGACCTTTGTCAGTTGCTCCACGACCGGCACGTCAGACTGCAAAAATGGATGCAATGACTCAAAAACACAAAAAGTGATAAAAAGTGAATACAGTTCGGCATAGTTCGGCATAGTTCGGCATAGTTCGGCATAGTTCGGCGGAAATGGTGAGGAAGCCGGAACTTTCAGACTGCGGAAGTGACTGATGTGACTGGACAAATTGGACAAGCCAAGGCCAAGTCAAGTACAGTTTGCCACTTGCCACCAACAAAACCGCGTGGACAGTCAAAGAGAAAAGATGAAATCTGCAAGAATTTGAAGATTACAAAGATTAAGGTTAAAAGATGTTAAAAGATATTAAAAGATGTTAAAAGGTTGTTTGCATTTATTTTCTGATTTGCTGTCTGATGTTGGAACAGGTTGGAACTGCTTGGAACGTCGGTCCAACGTCGGCTGTCTTTGCCTCATCATCTGACAGGTCCGGATGGGCGTTGTGCTGGCCCCAGGCCGCTTTTGCGCCGAAGGCAAGCATCTGATCCGGTGTGGGCAAATGAGGAAGTTCAGATGGCTCATTCCAAAATGGGATCTGGATAAATGTACTGTATCTATCTGTATCTTATATATAATATAAATTATAAAGCATTCCGAAACAGGCGTCGTAAATGATAGAAAATGGAAATAAATTTAGAGACAATAAGGGATAAGATATGAGAAAATGACAGCAACGATTTGAAGAATGGGGAAACAGCAGCGCATATGGGAGACATGGGATCAAAGTGGAGAGGGACCAAAGAGTAGGAGTATAGGAAGAGCAAAGACAAGGGGGTTCAGCCACAATCAGGAGATCTGCTGAAAAGATCAAAATTCTGCATAGAAATATTATATTAGAAATAAAGCAGCAGAACGGCAAGCTGATGAACAGTAAGCTGCGTTTTTCGAACAAATATGCGCACAAACCTGGAAGTTTCACAATGTTTGAAACTGTTTGTGCCAGCATTCCAGTCAGAAGAACTATTTGAAGCTAAAGACAAATCCGTGTTTCAGACTGTCGATTCCAAAGTTAGAAGAAATCGTGTACCTCAGAAGTGTTCTAACGTTGTTTCATGTTGTTTCTCTATGTGTCAACACATGATTCTGCATGATTCTGGTCATATTTCGACGGAAAGGCATGGCCAAATAGCGCCACACCTTGGGTGCAAAAGGGCAACATTCTGTATCATCACCTGGCACACAAAGTTCACACAGAGTTCCACACAGAGTTCTTACAGACTTACAGAGTTCTTAAACCGTTTAGTTAAAGTTTAGTTACATACGCAAGGTCGATGCAAGGTCCATGCAAGGTCCAGTGTGGCTCACTGATCTTGAGGTCTGAAGGCTTCTGAGCCACGAAGTGTCATGTGGTGTACAGCAAAACAGTTTCATATGCAACTAGTGCAGTCTTTTTGCAATCTTTTCATGGCTGAAGCTCATTGCAGAGCAATTCAAACTTCTTATATATCCTACTCAAACACGACCCCAAACTTCAGGCAGCAGAAAGATGACAAACGTTTCGTCCAGTTTGACCATGTCATCAGGTATAAGACTCGTCAGGGCAGCCCAAATTTTCAGCCCGCCACTCACGTCCACATGCCTGGAGGTCTGTGCCGCAGCACTCATAGCTTCACGACTGTGAAAAAGATGTCGAAAGACTTCGGAAGTGACGAGGAAATAGAGCGAAAACGGAAAAGGTCAACGTAAGGTCAGGGAAGGGGCGAAACATTTTGAAACCGGACGGAAAATCGGCAAAGATCATGACATGTCATGAAAACACAAGGAGGCTCCAAGCGGGCATCATGCTCAAGATTGGGGATCAAATAGAAAAGAACAGATCAAACTGAGGACAACTACCCCGGAGACTCCGCCACTGGGGCAGTTGACGACGCAATTCTTGAAAGGGCATGACAAAGAGGGAGGGAAAGGACCAAAAGAAAGGAAAAGGAATGGAAGCCACACCAGGTATGGGAGGGAACGACATGCGCGTGTTTGAAGCAAAGTAAAGAGCTTCTAGATTCTGGAGATTGGATTGGCATTGGATTGGCATTGGATTGGCAGTCTGAGTGTTAATGGATGTTAATGGCAGAGGCCGAAGATCCGGGGACCCTGTGTCTTGGTTGCGGACGCAGCAGTGCCACAGAGCAACTGCCTCAAAGCTCAGTCGGTTGACAAACGTACAAAATAATACAAACTATAATACAAAATATAGAAAGATGATTTGAGATTATTGACATTTACAAACGATGTTCAAGAAGTTCGGAAAACATCTTTTCATAGCAATGTGATAGCACATTGGCCCAACGCTCAGCAGGAGACGCCAGATGGCTGAGAAGGACGACTGGTCATCTTCACAAGCCTTGCAGCCTTGCGCGGTTGGGATCGGTGAAACGGGAAGATGAGAAAAAGATAGAAAAAACATCTCAGCAGATTAGTCACGGTCAGAGAGTTGACAGCACTGTGACAGCTCGTACCACACATGCATACACTGCATACACATGCCACACATATCACACATCAAGAGCACAGTATGGCTACGATTTCATGTGACGCGCACAGTGTGAAATGTGACACCACGCCTTCTCGACACTTTTGCACTTAACGACTACTGTCGCACTCTGTCAAGCCAACTCTGCGGTCAAGTCATCTGGTAAGCCTCCTTGTGATTTTCTAGCGTTGCTACAGATTTCCAGATGTGCAAAACACACAACTTGAGAAAGACCTTTAAAGACTAAGACGTCTCCGGACGTCTCCGGTCCATCTTTCCCATTATGTCCTCTGAGGGTCTAAGATGCTCTAAGTTATCCAAGTTGTTTCAAGGTTTTGTAACAACAAACGATTTCCTTTGAGTTCATCGCATTTCAAGGTGCACGTAGCCCTTGCCTTTTCGATTTGTGCCATGCAAATGGATCTGAAAGCACAAAGCATGTGTTGCACTGTTGCACTGCAGAGGGCGGGAGAGGCACAAGTTGTTCAGGAACTTGAGAAATTCGTCCGGATTCTCTGTGGCAAAGCTCTTGAGCGCCTTCTTGTGTGCCTCAGCACCGAAAAGAGCCACAGGTAACAAGCTTCAGAGCTTTACTGAATGATATTTCTTGACCCCTGCTCTGCAATGGCAATGACCTTGGCATTTGCTTTTGCCAAACCTCAACCTCTGACCTCCTGCATATTTGCCATATGATTTGCCCTTTAAGGAGTTCTCATGCTCTGCAACTAATCAGTGACTGTAGGTTCCATGCCTCAAGAGGCAGCATGCGCTCAAAAAGCTCCTCATCAGAATTCACAGGTGCACAACGCTGTGCACAGTGCATCAGAGCGCTGTGCGTGACGTGATTTCGCGTCTCACAGCTCCAGGTGTCCATTGACCTACAATATCCGACAAGTTGTGCACAAGTCACAAGTATACCTAAGTATTCATGATTATTCGTGCAGTGCTCCAGTCCATGATAGGTATGCGAAGCTGGTACTTCAGCTGCATCCTGATGTCATAGAACCTCGCTGATGCAAGCTTTAGACCCAATTGTCGGGAAATCTTCCTCCAACTTGGCATGCCTGAAAATGAGGAAAAAGAGTATACACAAACATCCCAAAACCTACTCGCGGCCTTAACCATCCTTCATCTGAAAAGTAAAAAACATGTTTAAAGATGTTAAAATGCAAAAGACCTGGGCAGACAAACGATTGCTTTGTCTTTTCCACTGCAGTGAAGACTCTAATGCACCTCAAGCAGGTCAGCTCAAAGAAGAGCAGCTCAACACTGTGACATAATGTGACATATACTGTCATACATATACTATCACATCTTTATTACATCTACATACATCTACATCAACATACATCTACTACAGTATGTCTCCATCATGATTTCATAATATTTCATAGATTTTCATAGTGCATCTCCAAAGTGCATGACTGCATGGCACTAGTAGGCTGCAATAGGCTCCACATGATCCACATTGCTCCTCTCCATCCTCTATGACCTACGCATACGCACTGTTTCTGAGGATTCCACCCTGGGATGATGTCATTTGCCAAGACTGGAGAGTTTTCGACAAGATGTCGATAGTTCGAGTTCCTGTCGAGGGCAGACTCTGCAACTTCACAAATTGGCACTAGAACTGCCAAGTTGTTGAATGTCGTTGCTACTTTAAACCAATCCAGAGAATGAACGAGCTACTTCGAGGCTCTTCAAACTCGTTATATAGATTCCCTTGGTTTTCCCAAAGAGAAGTGAAGCTTTCCCAAGAAAAATGTAGTGTCCTGTACACAATGTCTCTTGTCCTGAGCATGGTGCATGTTTGGATCTGTTGTCTTTAGACCCTATGGAGGCGCCTCCCGCACCACTCAACAAAATCAAACCACCAAACCCCAATGGCCCTAATGAAGCGGACTGCGGAAAGCATTTGCAAACAATGCAGGAATGACGAGGTCAAATTCTTCAGGAGCGTTGCAGCCTACCCGTTGACGGAGTTGGTCAGCAGTGTCAAGCCACCGAAAAAGAGAAGCAGACGCTACATCCATTTGCATCGGACATTTTCTCAGCCGTAGACTTTACCTGTGGGTGGCCATTTCTTTGTGGGGATCTTAAAGTCTTAATGCAATATGATTAAGATGATGGTACACTGGTACATGATGCCACATGTGGCATAGTATGCATGGTATGCATAGTATTGCATAGTGTAACCACTGAAGCACCTTTCCGCGCAGGTTTGGATTCTTCACATGGTTGCCATTGCCCAACATAAAGGTGACCTCAGATCCGTTTCTCCAAACACGCATAATAAACGACGTATAAACAGTTTATAAATGACAAAATGTTAGAAAGCTCGGAGTTTATGAACTCGGCCAAGCCGCCATTAGCAGCAAAAGCTGAGCGTCCAGGTGTAGAAACAACTGAACATGGAACAGCAAGGCACAGCGAGGCACAGTGACTCTAACTCAGCTGATTCATAAATGGAAAAGTGTGCAAAATTTGTCTCATATATACAAATGAATACACTAGATCATGCTGTATGAATGCAAAAACATCCAGAGTCTACATGGCATACATTCGAAAGTCTTGGAATCTAGTGACTAGTGGAATCCCAAAGCGATGTTCACAGGGCCCTGCCTCCGAGGGACCCTTGCCTTGTGGTTGAATACTGGTCACTATCTCCAAGACCTCAAGAGTTCCGCTGAGATAACTGAGATAATTTTCAGGCTGCAGGTTTTCAGGTCTTGGCATGAAACACATTGGAAACGCTTTGACTTTGAGGATGTGAAGCTTTTACAGATATGTTGCGGCTTGTTTGTCAAGCCGCGTCAGGACAGAACAATAAGACCTGCACTGCACCGCCCCCACCTCTATGACATCTTCCAGAATACACGAGGGCAGCACAGACCACTGAGGAGAAACCTCCAATCGAAATATAGAGCTTGCTTGTGCGATAACGTTTGAGATACCAGTCATACCAGATCAGAGCAGCACAGTCTATCTGTCTTGGAATGGCAATGAAATGAAACAACCAAGGAATGAATGAATGAATGAATGAAGGAAGGAATGAATGAATGAATAGTGAATGAATGAATGCATGCATGCATGCATGACTTGTATAAGATTGCACAAGATTGCACAAGTATCATGAAACATCAATGAAGAGCATTGAAAAGCGTTTTTCAGACTCGCGCTGCTGTGTCAGACCGAGCGGCTTGGCCGACATCGGTGCAAGCGCCAATCTCTAAGCTGTGAATGAGATACACCATCACTGCACACCATGGCCTTCAAAAGGCCATGACAAAACAACACAAAAGCCAACTCTCGTGCTTGGATTTGCTGTAATAATTCGAATTCATACTATCTCATTTATTATTCATCATTTATCATGACCTAATGGGCTGAAGACTGATTGATTTCAATCAGACCTGAAAATAGACAAAGATAAACATTGAATAACATTGATCTGTGCCAGGGACATGGTGTGCCTGGGTGGTATGCCTACTTTGACGAAGATGAGATAAGAATGGACAAGAACTATGAAGAACTGAGAGATGCTGTGCAGCTCTCTGCTTCATGTGTATGATTCAGCAGCAGCCCGGGCCCCGGAATCAGACGCACTGGGCTCTGCAGAGCGAAAATGTCTGTCGAATGAACTGTCGAGTGACCTGTCGAATGACCTGTCGAATCGCTGGGAGATCCGGAACGCTTCTGCCCACGTGAGCTCTTTGGGAGGATCCGTATGTGACATTCCAAGAAGAGTGTATGCAAAGAAAATGGGGACAAATGCGAGCAAGTAATGTCCACCTGGAAAAGTGATGCACTTTTCATAGCACTTCGCATGTCCAGCAGGCCCACAGTCAAAGTCCATCACCGCCAAAGCCGCAAGGCCAACAGCCAAGACCAGAGCTGCCACACAGTTGAGTTTGTAATGGGCAAAGAGAAAAGCGCCAATCGCCCAAATCACAGCTGCATAGACATGTACAACCCCAAGAATGCACGCTACAACAGTCAAGGCGAATTCCCCTGCCCTTGATGCCACTACCATCACTGCAGTTAGAGAGGCTACAAGAAAAACTCCGCTGAAGATCCAGATACCCTGCCATCTCCTCGATGGCCAAATTGCTTCTCCAACACCATTGACCAATCCAATCAACGGGGCTGAGGAGGAAGTGCTGAGAATTCTGCTAATCAAAAAGAGAGAAAAACCACTCCTCTGGGAGAACACTGTAGTTGCAATCGCTTCTACCAAATAGCCAAGTCCACTCAAGGCGAAATAAGTGATGTAGAGCCATTGGTGAAGGTGCTGAAGGTGGCGAGCAGTATCTGTGTTGGGACTGATGCGTCCCAAGTGCCATTCCACAAGCGCCAGAAGTGCTGCAATCGCAGCCATGCTGTATAAACAAATGCTCTTCACCTGACAGCTCAAATGATCTCAAATGTATTCGAATGTTAAGATTATCAAGAGGTGTCAAAAGCATCTGGGAATCTACTGATACTGATGCGACACTTGGCAAACAAGAAGGCACACGTCAGTCTTGTGAACACACACACACACACGAGCAAACATACACACCGGCCAAGGAGCCGGATACGTGAACGCATTGAACACATTGAAGGATGGATCGGATGGATCCAGAATCACAACATTCGCTGCACCCCACACGGGTCCAGCCGAAACATTGCAAGGATTCTCCAGAGAATCCATGGCACCGAGGGAGCTGAGCCCCTTCGGTTCCAAGAATTCTCCAATTCTTGTGTGCTGTTACTTTTTTTGCCTTGGGATACATGTTTCTTTCAAAGACAATGTGATTTCAGATTGTCTTCACACTTAGAATAGAGTGGCATAACACGTAGCCGGATCTTTGTTGGTGGACCATTTGATCTTCTTCATCTTAAGACAATGTAAGTGCACTAGTTGCAGATGGATTGTCCACATGAATGAATTCGTTTGTCCGATGTGCACAATCGTGTCATTCTGCATTCCCCTGTGGGTGTGCCTTTAGTGAACAAAGGCACGAAATGCTGCTTTATCTAAAGTCTGTGCTCTTTCAATAATTCTCAATATACTTCTACGGAAATCCTATGGACACTATGGCATGTGATCTGGGCTCTGTTATGCTCTGCACACATTCGGTTTGTCCCAACCTCTTATGGCTCTGGCTGAAGCTTGAGCGCTGCGAACAAGCAACGAAGCAATGCAGTCCAGCTACTGAACAAAGACTAGATACAATTCGGAGATATTCCGAGTGATCTCCCGAAAGCTTTGGGCTGGTGACTTTGAAAACATTTTTATAGATACAGTAATGCAAATATAAACCCAAAAGCACTACCTCCATCACGTACTGAACCCTCCAGAGCATTGAACCACACACATTCAAACTGACTCAAACACATGGTCGGAACTGTCAGTGCGATCCATCTGTTCTCGCTGCTCTGACACACTGGTGAAGTAGAAGGGTGGCCAATCTCTCAACATCTCTTGACATCCCGACCACACTCTGCAGTATGTACACGAAAAAGGCCACTTGTCATACTACGGAAATGTCCTAGTTTGGTACTGCAACTCTGGACGTCTCCATAACGCGCGCAAACAGAGCATGGGTCATCTGGGCTGAATTGTTTTTTTTTTGCGCTGTCATGTTTGCACAAATGTTGTGACATAGATAGCAAACAACACCAATCGAAACCAGCTTCAAAGGAGGTCAACAAGCAGGACGCAGTACCAGTATGCACCAGTCTGTGCCAGTATTTCCTTGTTTTGCCTGCAAGAACACAGAAACATGACTGGTATCACTGTTGTACATTATAATATATATAATATATAATATAATATATATTATATATATAATATAATATAATATAATATATAATATAATATAATGTAATATGATATAATATAATATAATACAATATAATATAATATAATGTAATATATGAAATATAATATAATATATAATATATAATATATAATATATAATATATAATATATAATATATAATATATAATATATAAAATATAATATATAATATATAAAATATAATATATAATATATAATATATAATATAATATAATATAATATAATCTGATATAATATATTATAATATAATATAATAAATTATAATATAATATAATATAATATAATATATGAAATATAATATGATATGATATGATATAATGTAATATAATATAATATAATATATAATATATAATATACAATATAAAAATATAATATAATATACAATATATAATATGTAATATATCATATATAATATATAATATATAATATATGATATATAATATATAATATATAATATACAATATATAATATATATATAATATAATATAATGTGTATATATATATATACAATTCTTATCTGTATCTATATAAATATGTATATATTACATGACATGTAAATTTACTATATATGTGTACTAGCAGATGTTGGCAGCTCTCCAGCTGGCTCCAGCTCCACCGCCCCCGCCGAGCCCGCCGAGCCCCAGACTTCCTCGGTCAGGACAGAGCCTTGGACTTTGCCAGCAGCAAAATCTGCGACCTCAAGCTCCACACATCTCCACACATCTCCACACATCTCCACACATCTCCACACATCTCCACACATCTCCGCGACAAAACCGATGCTGCAATTTCTGGATTCCCATGAACTCACGCAGGCATTGGACAATGAACTAGGACGATGAACGACTGTCAAGGAGCATAATATGGAGCATGGCAAACGCTTTTCTTGGGTCGTGCTCCTCTGCATGCAACCGAAAGCCTTGTTGACTTTTGTCTCGGTCATTCAACTCTTTAACACTATATACTCGGTAGCAGGCTCGGTCAGGGAAGGCTGCACCCAAGCAAAAGGCCATGACCTGAAGGTCTTTTGCTGCTGGCACTAAAAAATATATTAAAAACAATCGTATAGTCTGAGAAGTCAGAATCCATACCCGAATTTAAGAGCCAGATCTCTTCTTGGCTAATATCCCTGGTCAAACCATTCAGTGACTCCATCACTTTCTGTCCATGCCGAGTTCCACACCAAGTTTAGGAAAGTTCCAAGGTCACCTGCTGCACCGCAAGACGATTTGTCACAGCGTTGCCAAAATGTCAACCTGTCAACCGACTTCCAGTGCAGAGTTCGCCTAGGAAGGCACTGCTGCCCAGGATGGCTTCATAGACGAGGTGCTCCCCCATCGCAGTCTGAAGGGCATCACCCAACGCACCAAATGTTCGTGAAACTTAGGGATTCGATGTGATGCACAAATCCTGTAGCATTTGAAGTTTTGAACAGATTATAACAGATTAATACAGATTAGATCAGATTAGTTTTTCTTGGCAAGAGCGGTAGTGCATGGTAGTGCCAGGCTGAAGAGGCACCTCCATAATTGCCATGTTCTTCGTGTGGAAATAGCCAGCTGCTGCAACCATACAAAGGTTCTCCTAGATGCTTGGTCAACTCAATACAAGCACGAAAGCGTCACCATGGAATGGCATTGCAACAATGGCATGGTGGCATGCTTGGGTGATTGAAGATACGTGGCTCTCACAGGACGAAATCACAATGACAAAGTCCCGGCCAAAATGCCCACGATGCCACAGGTCCTTCATCACTGGCACACAAAAGACGTGGAAAGCCTCGGTTGAGGATGTTGAGGACCCGGTGATCTCTGCGACAGATCGAACCATGTTATCCGTCTCTATTAAGAATCCATGCATCTTTATGCGTCTCTATGCACTATCTTAGTCTATCTTACAGTTCGTAAGGCAGCAGCTCGAATGGCAAGCCAAAAGATTTGAGTCGGGAACCTCGGCCAAGAGGGATCAAGGCTTCCACGTTATAACATGTTATAACTTGACTTTTCCATGAAATGCTTCATGGACTAGCCAGAGGACTGTCCAAAGAAGTTGAGCATCTGTACAATGTCATTGATGTCACTGTATCCAATCATATCCAATCTGTATTTCGGCATATCTGGGCTATAGAATCACTCTGCCCCCTGTGCCATCGGAGCCTAAGATGCCACACTTTGAGGGATCAGTCAGAAGGCCCTTCGATTTTGCATAGGCTTTGGTGGCCTCGACCTGTCCAGTCACTCGATCTGTGCAGAAAGCCTCCCAGTGACCACATCTAGCAGCTGAATAGTGTGATGTGTTGAGATGTGTTGAGCAATAGTTTTGAGTTGTGTAAGGTAGTGATGCTCAACTACCTACAAGGTCATCCGTTTCACAACCCTGTTCCTACCTCCGAGGTCTCTCCGAAACGAGGCTCGTCTATGAAGCCACCAATGACCTACAAGTGCCAAGGAAGTGCCAAGGCCAAACACACAGCCAAACACACTTCCAAAATCTTCCAAACACCTGCGACAACTGCAACCATTGCAGCCTCGTGCACTGCATGTCAGAATTATACACATGACACTTGGTCTTCATAGTCTTCATATGTCTTCGTAGTCTTTATAGTCTTCATAGATTTTGGATGTCTGAAGAGTTTGGGGCTGAAAGATGCTGAGCACAAGCAGAACTGATCGAAACTGCCTCCTTGTCATGGTCACCTTCTCTCAGCAAGTAGAATGGCTCCAAGGTGCTAACCTGGCAGCGAAACCTGTTTCCACACTTGATGCACTTGACGCGCTTTATAAATCTTGTATAAGAGCCTGAATGCAGGCTTTGCTTGAAGGCTTTGAAGGCTTGGCATGAAGTGGTGCGCAAATATATGCACATATCAACATCTGCCCCGAGCCTGAGCAAGCTTGATGGGTTTGACAAGCTCCAGGATGGCCCAAAAGCTATTGACCTTGGAATTGACACGCGCACACACACACAGATCACACAGAGTTTACGCAGGAAGTGCAGTCACGTTCACAAAACAGGAAAATCACGGTTCAGTGGCAGAAATCTACTGTGTTGGCCGGTTTTGATATGAATGTGTGGAAGGTCAACTCTGAGCAAATCATGACAAGCACTGAGGAAGTTGCGACTTCCTGCGGCTTGAGCTCCACACACACAGTCCAGATGTAGCAAAACCAGAGGACTGGGCCTTTGCAAAGTCGCTGACGTCCATGTAGAAAAAACATGAAGAAACAACACCCAAGAAATCGTGTTGCAATGTGATTGGAGCCTTCATGATCTGCATTTGCATCTGCATGTCCAAAGGGACTGGCCTCATGGCAAAACCGACCTTCGTAATTACCGTTTGATCACCAATCTTTTCGGATGACATACATTTGACGAAATGTTGGTAAATCATGGTAAATCTGTCTCAGCTCTTCAAAGCTTCACCTTCCAAGACTGACACTTCTAATTACTGATGTATTTGCAGACTCCCAGTGACTCCCAGTCAAACACGTTCAACTCCCTACAGAACCCAGCTGTGTCAGACAAGCGATCCTGTATGTCGCCAGCTATCGTGATGATTGGCACTCAGTTCGACACGCATTTTCAAGCATATGTATGAAGCCTTGCGGCCCTTGTCCCTGAGGACAGGCGATAAAACAGGCAATGCATGGCTGGAAGACCTGGTTTCGAGGTCTAAGTGCTTTATTTTCGTACTTTGAGAGCAATTTTACGCAGTTTCAAGGTATGCTGTGGCAGCAACCCTGTGTTGGATGGTCCGTGGCGCGACTCTTTCAGGTTGAAACACCTTTGAATAAGGATGCCATGATGCCTTCTATACTCTGCGTGCACCCAAGCAGTCAAATGAGAACGGTTGTGCCTGGTCCATCATGTTGGCGCTCTTTGTCCTTGATGCGTGTCGGCAGCACGCGATCTCTCTAAGGTAGTAGCGCACTAGTAGTGACACAAATATTGTACGCAAAAGGAGGGGGTGTTTCGTGAAACATGTGAAACGCTGGCTTAGATGAAAAGCCGACTACACCACAAATGTCAGAATTGATTGACACGGTCGTCCTGGCTTGTGAACCGGTAATCAAGGCAGCAAACCAGGCGACCACTGCATTTCTGCTGGCCTTATGTCAGGACATCAAACTCTACCCGCGAGTGACTGCAAATAGCTGGAGAACACACATCACATTCCATCACAAAATCAAGATAATTAGATAAGATAGGCCCCAGATAGGCTTCCGCATTTCCACGGTATGTCCTTCTCTCCTGACCTGCGTCCTTACATCCGTCCCTTTCTCCTTGTGATGTTCTCGCACTCTTGCGACAGGCTGATGCCAATGCCAACAATGAGTTTTTAGTTACTGTTCGTCTTTCTCGCCTCCCCAGCACGAAGTAGTGGCGCTACAACGCTGCTACCTTGTCGAAGAACCTGCCAGCATGACATGTGAAGGTTGTCCGTGAATGTCTTTAGCCGACCGGTTGAGCTTTCAAAGTAGATTGGGGTCCTGCACAGGAATCGAGGCTCTGCAACTCCGCATGTGCACAAGGCTGTTTGTTTCTTTCTTCCCTTTTGTCTCAAGATATCTCAAGTTTCAGTCTTGAAAGACACTGCAGCCTTGCGTTTGGTTTTGCAGTTTGGTTTATTCAAACATATTCAAACAATTGATGTCCAGATACAGCCTCTTGCATCGAGTCAACTAAATGAAGGTTGGACAGTGGACATAGAGTGAGGAGAAGCTTTGAAACCCCGAGTCACTAGACTTCCTGTGACTTAGTGTAACTATGTGTAACTTATCCGTGCTGTCTTGAGTTGCAACTCTGCCTCCTGCACAGTATCCCGGAGTAGTCTTTGAACCTGGCCGGAGACCCTGGTCATGAAATGTCATGAGCATGATGAAGATGGATGAAGATGGATGAAGATTGGACAGTGGATGATGATTCATGATTCATGAACATCCATGATTTTTTGCTCAATCGTCGTTGAATCGGCACCAAAGCTCTATATACACGTTTCTGCAGCGCAAAATGATGAGATTCCTACTGACTCAACCGAAGAGCGGCTTCGGGAGGCAAGACCACGGGAGAAGTGCACTGAACGTGCGCTCTGCTCCTTGACACGAAAGATCACAAAAGAATGGTATGATTGGTATGGGCTGATTGACATCTTGGCAATTCACTTGGCAAATCTGAAAGCTACTAGTTCCTGGTATCTGAGTCATTCTGAGTCATTCTGCGTCCATGCGGCGCCAAAAGGAGAAAACAATTTGAACCAGCAAGGCTCAGAAGACCAACACCGTGCGCGATGCCACCACACACATCCTGCCTTGTAGAGTGCTGTGTCGATGCAGGTTGGAGAGAGGATCCAACCAAGTAGGCTCTCTGATTGAAGTCTGGCAAGTTACAGCGAGGGAAACGGCGGGGCTCAACTTCCAGCAAGCCAAAAAGAAGAGCTCAGCGCACCTCCATCCCATACCCGGCTGCGGCACGCTTCCAGAAGCACCTTGGGTTCCAAAGTCCCCCTGCAAAGATTCAAAAAATGTAGCAATTTCATACGGTTTCAATGGTCTTCATGCGAACCGGCAAGACAGACTTGGATGAGGGGAAATTGAGATGGAAATTGAGATGTTGAGGAGACTTTGAGTATCTTTGAGTGTGGCACAAAAGCCAGAAGAAAACCCCAAGACATGACCGTTTCAGCGAGATTCAGCGAGTACAGTACAGTGAGCAGTTCGAGCTCCCAGCCAGCCATCATGCTCATAAGTGGGTTGGGCGCAGCCTGGCACAGCAGCATACAGCAGCTTTATCTTTCTTCAACCACCTTTCTGAAGCCATGAAAGTGTATGAAAACGTATGAAAGTCCCCTGCTTTCATTCCGAGCCAACTTGACTTCCGTGGACCTTCTCGGATTTTTTCAGTGGGTGACAAAGTGTGACAACATGTGACAGAGGTGGAAAATGTTTGAAGTTTGATGGGCACTTTCCCGTCCTGAGGAGCTGCTGCTGGCCGAAAGGCTGGGAGGGTCACCAAGAGCTTGGCCAGAGGGCCCTGGCCGTGACCCACGTGACATCCCCAGATCCCACAGCGCTGCAATGGCCCTGCAAGATAACATAATATAACGACATAACGAATGCTTTGGCCATGCCTTCGTTGCGCTGACATCAGCTATCAAACGGAACTCCTCAGGAGGTGCTTAGATCAAACATCTGAACGAGACCCGCGGAGATCTCAAGGCACTACAAGTACGGAACAAGGTGCACAGCCAAATGCAAAGCCGACACAGAGTTCAATCTGAGCATCTTTTTTCCGAGTCGCGCTTTGAGTCTTTACAACGCGAAACACGCCATGACTGAATGGGCTACAATGCGCCGTGGCTCCCAAGGCAGGAAACACGGCAACATACAGCAACCACATGGGGTCCCATATCTTGTTTCGTTTGATATATGTTCCCACACATATCACAAATCTCAGTTCACCTCTGAGTTCCTAGTCTGAGCCACGCAAGGGTGTTCCGTATGTTCCATGCCAAGACCTTGAATACGACACGATGCACCCAGACCATCTAATCGCAAGGAAAAGATGGGACTGGGTGGCTAAACTCTGATGTCAAGACTTTGTTGATTGTATGTCCAATCGTGCCCAAGCTTTGCTTTCTTGATGACCCTGAAATTGACACATGAGCCTCAACTGAGACACTTTGAGGCAAGTTGACTGGGATTCCAAGGAGCCATGACAGCACTTTCTTCATCAACATGATTCATTCTGAGTCATCAAGAGACCATGTGCTGTACCACAGGGGCAAAAGGAAGGGCTATGGTTCTGTGCTAGCTATTTGCGGAAGTTCAAGAAAGCGTTCTGGACTGTCATACAATTTTTCCATGGAGCCCGTTCCACAAATAGTCGAAATGGATGGTTTCACAGGGTTGAAACTTGCTTCACCTGATTGAAATCACCAGCTGCATCTGCGCAAAGAGCTTGCTTCACCTTTCCGCAAACCAGGAAGGCACCAAGTTGAAATCACATCGACAAAGGAAAGGTGAGCAAGACATCCGTGATATACTTGTCATGCGACGGGTGTTAAAGACGCAACACACTTCAAGTTTCAATTGGATCATCTTCAAAGATCATAAAACAATATAAATAAAACAGCAATGCAGAAAGTCTGCCTCTCCTTTCTCCAGGCTTGGGCTTGAGACAGTTTTCGCAGCCGATCTCATTGTAGTTTGATTGCGAGATGAAGCAGAGCTATCAAGAGTTTGCACAATTTTTGCATTCTTTGTTAAGTCATGTGACAATTCCTGTGACAATGCATGTGGCAGTGGATGTGACAGTTGATGACACATGTTTGGCCACTAAGTGGTCTCTGTTTGGTGTTTGGGTCGCTCGAGAGACCTCGTGCGCTGCTATGCACTGCTTTACTCAGGGTCACAGTGTCACATCTTGCGCTCCTGCCCGCCCTGTCTTCATGTGGAACACTGTGGAACGTTGTTCCATGTTGACGTTCTTGGTGTTCCTTTCTTCATCTTGTCGTGTATTTCCAACTCTCGAAGTGCGCGCCTTTGGGGCTCTGCAAAACATGCTAGAGTAGGCCAGGGTTGCAGACTATTGGAAACAATTCATCATGGTTGATTCATCTGTGCATTGTTTTTCTTTTTGGCTGACAGCGATACGGCTTTGAAATTCAAACAAATCTGCTGTGTACTGTGACTGAATATCACACTCAAACCGTATCAAATCTACAAAAACACGAGACTGGGTCCAAAAGTCAAAAGCCGCTGCCTGCTGCCTGGTCAGAAACGCAGAAAGCAGAGAACGCAAAGTGTGCGCAGCATGCCGTGTCAGATCTCTCGTCCCGGCATGCTACTGAGCTGGTGGGAAGAGGGCGAGGGGGCCACAGGACCCTGTAGGATGCATGGGAAGGTTGGGTAAAGGGGAAAGTAAGCACACACAGCAAAGCATTGTAAATATCTAAATGTGTACAATATATCTGTATATATATATATATATATATATATACGTGTATATATATATATATATACGTGTATATATACGTTTGCAAATTTTCCTGGATTCAAGATTCAAGAGTCAAAATTTATTATCCGTTAACTCTCATTGATCTTAGCACAATACTACATCATTGTTTATGTATCTATATGGTGATTTTTTACCAGTAATGCCGCACAAGGCGGCGACGGAAGTTTCAAGGATAGCACACTATAGGAGAGGTGAGTTGTTGTGATGCATGGATGGCAGAGCGAATCCACTGATGGACCGAAAGGTGGTTGGAGTTGTGTTTTTTGGAGTGGTTGCAATGGTTGCAGTGGTCACCTCACTCACAACTCATGGATGTAGTGTGGTGTAGTGCAATAGTTGGTTGTAGTTGTAGTTGTAGTGGGGTTGCTGTTGTTGAAATTGTAATGTCGTGGTTGTAGTTGTGGCTGCAGTTGTAGCTGTAGTCAAGTTGACACGCAGTTGAAGTTGCAATTGTCTTAATTGTAGTAATTGTAGTAGTTGCAATAGTTGTAGGAGTTGTAGTTGTAGTTGTAAATGTAGTTGTAGTGTACTGGTAGTTGTCGTTGTAGCTGTAATTCTAGTTGTGGTTGTAGCTGTAGTTGTAGTGTAGTGTAGTGTCGTGGTAATTGTTGTTGTAGTAGTGTAGTTGAAGTTGAAGTTGTGGTTGACATGTAGTTGTAGTGTAGCTGAAGTTGTAGTTGTAGTTGTAGTTGCAGCCGTAGTTGCAGTTACAGCTGTAGTGTAGTTGTAGTAGTTGTCGCAGTTGTAGTTGTAGTTGCAGTTGTAGTTGTGGTGGCACTTGTACTGTAGTTGAAGTGTAGTTGCAGTTGTGGCTGCAGCGGTAGCGTAGTTGAAGTTGTAGTTGTAATATGTTGTAATGTGTTGTAGTGCAGTTGCAGTTGTCTATCTATCATTATCTATCTGTTTGTCTAGATATCTGTTTGTCTAGCTGTCTTTCTGTTGCTCTATCTGTCTATCTATCTATCTATCTATCTCTATCTATCTATAAAGCCTATCTGCAAGTTTCAAAACGAAGCTATTCTGCGAGACTTCCTCAGTTTTTGAATTTGACAACATCAAAAACGCAGCACTTCTGCGAGACTTCCTCAACTTTTGAACTTGACAACGTCAAAAACGAAGCTATTCTGCGAGACTTCCTCAGTTTTCAAGTTGACAACATCAAAAACGAACCAATTCTGCGAGGCTTCCAAACATGGAAAGTTGAGTGCAGAGCTGACGGCCTCGTACCAATGCGTTTTGCTATTTTTCCGGTCTATGTCACTAAAGTATTGCGCCTGCCACGAAAAGTGATGCCGGGTCATACGAAGTACTGCACCTGTCACGCAAAATCATCTTAGCAAACCTGAAGATCTGATGCTCCAAAATGCAACCCCTCTCAGGAAATCAGTGCCCTGACCTCCTAACATCTCTGATGAACATGTCTTTTGTACTGCGCCTGCCATGCGAAATGCATCTTTCCAGATCCTCTTCAAATGATTCAAATGTCCCACGTGTGCCATCGTTTTTGGAAATCCCACAAAACCCTCACGTATTGCTCACTTTTGACAAGTTGCAGAGAATCCCTTGTGCCTGCCACGCAAAATGACCTCTGAACCTAAATGGTCCAAGCATGTGGTGCTTTCAACATTTTGACCTGGAAATGTGCTTCGCGCCACAAAGACGTGCACTATTTCGACGTGTCAACTTCCAAAAGTGGCCCGAGCATGGTGTGCATTGTACATTTTGACTTGGCAATGTGCTTCGCGCCACAACTGCGTGCACTTTTTCGGCATCACAACTTCTTAACGTGCTCCGAAGCTGGGGTGCTTTGTACATTTTGACTTCGACATGTGCTTCGCGCTACAACAGCGTGCAATTTTTCATCTCTCATCTGGCCAGATGGCTCCGCACCCGCCGCTTTAGCGAGCCTACTTTTCGACCCTCCAGACCCACAAATCATTGGAAAAACGCAGTGTTTCGCGACTGTCCTAACTTTTAGCGCACCTGCATCTTCTTTCTTCTGACTTTCTCTTTTTTGATCTTCTTTCTTCTTCTCTTCTCTTCTCTGACTCTTCCCATCTCTGCTTTTCATCTGTCCATATTGTCGGAAGTTTGACTTCTAAACTTCCTTCGATAATGGCACCCCCCTGGAATCCAACCATGTAAAACCTTCACATAATCACGTAAATACCAATACAATAACTGAAAGGTGGGTGTTGGGGGGGTACCATATATACGTAATATAATATTATATTTATATCAAGCGCTGAAGGTTCGAGGACTTGACCTCTAACAAAAAGATAATATCAAAAAAGTATAGACCCGTATAGACTCGCAAGAGCTTCTTGGAGGTCTCCCTTTAAGATATTCATGAGTGAACAAAAGGGGAATCAAGGGAGGGCCAACTGAAATCTGCAGGCGAAGCAACTCTACAGGCCCAAGCGCAAAAGACTTCACAACCAGTGCGTTGTTTGTGTTGCACCTCTGCACGTATAGCACACGCAGCACGTTCGCCGGCTCTATCGCGTTGGACCTGCATGATTGCTATGACTGGCTATGACGTACTGCAATCGCCACGACGTTACTATTCGACTGCTTTGATATGCTTCGATGTTACCTCGAAAAGACTTCATGCGCCACGAAGTTCACACAGTGCGCAGTGCACAAGTGACCCAAGTCGCCCAGCTCGTGCCTGGCCATTCATGGGATGTCGCTGAGGTCCTCAGAGATCAACCTGCCCAATGGAAACCCAACGGAAGCCGCACACGGCTGGCATCAGCCTGCTCTTTGGAGTGTCTTTTCTCTTGTTTTGCCAGTGGCAATTGCTTTTCAGTCGTTTCACCTTCAACCTTTGAAAAAGGATGAAAGGGAACAATTTCAGTGGAGGTCTGACGCGCCGATGTGGGTCAAGTTTTTGGTGCCAGGTGCAAAAAAAAAATATAGATGATGCTGGGATATGTCGGGGTGCCTATTTGCTGAAGTCTAGGGTGTTTGGCTGTGATCCAAGACTACATCACTCCACAGGCCCAGAAAGTCAAGATAATCAAGACTGGGTATTCTATAAGCTCTTTACACGAATCAAAACCAATCAAAACCAATCAATCCACATCAAGGCTTAAAGCAGCGAAAAGCATCGAAAAGCAAGGTATTCCTGAAATCACCAAGATTTCGATGTAGAAATACAACACCAGTGCGTCATGGCCCGTCGCCCATGCCTGACACAAATGGGTTCAGGATCAGAATCAAATCGGACAACCCGGCGGCGCTTTGGATCGGGCTCAGGATCCTCAGGTCAAAGGCGGTCAAAGGTGCAAGCCGCTCTGGAGATGTGACATGCGACTCTGACCATATCTGGAAAATTGTGGGAAAATTGTGGGAAGATCATGGAAGATCGGGAAGATGTGTATTCTGTAGTGATGCAGAAATATGTTGGAAAAAAGTAAATTAGAAAGGCCATTGTTATCTTCTTGTTCTGCTTGAGTGCAAGCCGATGCTCCATGCCGGTCTGTGCCCCAAGTATCCTAGATGTTTCTTCACTTTTCTGCATGGTATCACCATAAAGGCGACTCGGCTCCCAACCAGCTCTATGACACCGTTGGCATTTGTAGCTTCGTTTAGTGCCATTTGAGCCTTGCGTGCGCAAAAAGAGGCTCAGAACAGAAGAGACAATCAGCTTCTCACAACATACCGGTATACTTTTCCACCAAGAGTTGTGCTTTCTGGCGGGCCTTTCGTTGCAAAGCTTTTAGGTGTCGCCGAGCACCATTGGAACTCAGCTCTTGCTCACCTTGTTTCCAAAGTTTTGGAAAGTAGAAAAAAACACGGTCCTGCCTGATTCGCTACTTGCAAGACTCCATGACTCCATGACTGTTGTCTTCAGCATTTTTCTCATTGACATTCAACGATGGAAACTCAAAATGTGTTGCTAAAAGGCCAAAAGAGATTTCTTTATGCGACGTCCCGCCAGTCTTGCGAGCGATTTCGATTCGACCTCTTTGTCACAGATCTCCAAAACTTGGAACCCGCGCTGAAGTCGAAAAGATTCGGAGGAAGAGGCTCTGAATCTTCCAACAAAGCACCGAAGAAGCTGTTCCTGGAAGTTTCAGCCAATTCCAATCAACGAAAGGTATATTGGACTCTGCAGACTTCAAGAACTGAAACAGTTTGTGAATTCCCCAAGAGAAAACAAAGAAAGGCGATGTAACGGGAGTTCAAACATTCACAGGGTGTTCACATTGACATGAGTTCACTCGCCTCAACAGCCGCACAGGGTGTTGCCTTTTGGATGGATCAAAACGAAGCAGAGCAGCTGGAATCTCGAGTGCCTGCCGTGAGGCGGTGCGAGGGATGGTCGACAAATTTGTTCCATGTTACTGCTTATGAACGTTTCTGAACTAGGTCCACGCTTGACAGACGCTGCGGCTTTTCATGCCAATTTCACCAAAACGCAAGCATTTTTTCACTTTCTGTTTCTTGGAGATCGAAACAACTACTGCAAAGTAGCATCGCAACAGTCTTTTGCTTCATCTTTTCAGCATACCAAGCGTGTGCCAACTACCAAAGCCAAGATAAGCGAAGCAGAAAAACAATCAGGACCTTGCCAACTCAAATTGCTCGAGTGGTGGGTGCGCTTGCTGTCCATAATTTGAGAAGACTGTACCCCGAAAGCCACCCATCCCGACCACCTGCTGTTCATGCGCAAAAGCAGGTAGCAGGTCCTCGGTTTCAACTGGGAGAAACGACCATGACAAAGTGTGGGAATTGAACAGATCGTGCCTGAGATTGCCTTATGCAATGCAGTCCTAAGAGTGTCATTCTACACCCTTCCTGTTCAAGAGAACATCAGGAGTATTCTGGAGTCAATGGCAAGAAAAAAGATCCGTTGAATCCGAGCACGCACTCTTTCACCTCTTTCTCCGTTTGTCGTTTGTCTTCTCATTTGGTCTCATTTGTCTTTCTCCGATCCAGCCGAGTCGCCTCCCAAGCCTTTGATGGTCGCTGTAGCTCCGCCAATTTCGTGAAGTGTCCAGCAAGCCGCCCATCGCTGCCTGCCTCCGAAGCTGCAGCAATCACAGACGGTTGAAAATACATGAAGTTCATGCCTTTATGCCATCTGTTTCTTTGAAGTAAACAAAAATGACCTAATTTGCACGTAACAGTGCATGTGCTAATTCGTATGCATCTCCAGTAAGACATGACATCCTGATACATGTAATTCAATCTTGCATAGAAACCTATGATCAGAAGTCCGTCACACAGCTCCGCGAGCCTTTGCTTAACTTGCTTAACCTGCTTAACCATGCACAAATCACAAATACCATTACTCAAACTTCAGCCAGCCCGATGCCTGCATTGCCCGCAGCTGGTCAAGAGAGGGGGTTCCCAAAGCCCGGATGATCTCCTGAGAAAACAGGCACCGGGCAGATCGAACCGTGAAACAAACCTTGCATGATCGCCATGATCATGATGCTGGTCAATGCTGGTCAATACTGGTCACCTTTTAATGTGACTCAAGCGCATGTATGATGTATATATGATGTATCTGCATCGGTGATGATATGTGATATGACGAAGAGAGATAGAGAGGTAAGAGCGGTAGGAGAGAAGAAAGTTCACGAAGTTCATGTATTCCGCCAAGTCATCCCTACATTTCAGTCAGAGCCAAGGAACGTACATCTGTCCCCAACTGGATTCGCCAGTGAAAAGGGGCTTGCCAAGCATCATCTCTGCTGTTATGCAACCACAGGACCACCAATCCTCCAGGGAAAACAAATCGAGTCAAGGGAGGTCCAAGATTGGCAAATCCCGCGCCACTGGTACAGACTGCGATCAGAAAATGTGTCTGTCCGTTCAACGTGTTCCATTTTGCAATTTTCGACTGATGGTATGCTCTGTCCAGCGCACGCGTCTCCATCACTTGCCATGAAAAAATCCAACTTTGTAAGTACTTTAAGATACTTTAAGTACTTTGCAGCTATGCATCAATGCTTGTGCTGTAACGCGTTGCTCCGAAGATGAGCTCCGGGGCTCGCCACCAGCGCGAGCAAATATAGCCTGGTTAACATTGCAGCTCGGCTCAAGGACCCGAAGATACCCGAAGCATCTCAACAAACAAATCAAGATATCGGAAGATTCGGAAGATTCGGAAGACAGATTGGCGGCAGATTATGCAATCCAAGCCACTGCACGAAGGCTCGTCGGTCAAGACCTCCAGGGGTCACACAGAACATGGCCCAATGTGGAGTTTCCAAATGCAATGAGAAACATGAGGACATGTGCCATGGATATGATTCTGATATGATGTATCTCGTGTTATGTTTGTCCAATCTAATTGCCGGCGAAAAGAATGCTCGCATCATTTCACATCCAGGGTGAGAAGACACATGCTGGGTCACACCAAGTCGCACCAAAGAAGACTGTATTTAATTGAAGATTGGGCTTAGAAAAAAAGTGTCAACTAATCGTTGTATCCATTGCTTATCATGTTGTATCCATTGCTTGTGCGGAGTTTCATTACGCACCTTGGCTGAACCGAAGTCTGCCAGCTTCACAGCGCGAACTGATGGTTCCAGCAAAATGTTTTCCTTAACCCACTATGTCACTACGAGATACTACGAACTGGTTTCATGGGATCTATGTCTTCAAGTTTTGAGATATCGGAGGTATGTCGGAGATATCGTTTTTCCTTTGTCTCCTGGTTTTTTCTGCATTCACTCTCACAAATGACTGACTAATTATCAAGGCTTTGATCGAAGTGAAAGCTGGGAACAGAACACCTCTTCCCCGCTGCGTCACGGTAGGTCGGGCAAAAACAACAAAGTCGGAAAGGACGGCAGACGGCAGAGAGTAAAAAGTACAAAGTAAAAAAATTGCAAAAACATTTGTCTACAAGAATGTTTTTGCTCTGCCTTTGCTCTGCCAAGAGACTGGTTTCAAGTCCCTATGTACGATTTGCAAACCATCCAAATGTGCCAGTGCCCGTAGTAGCTGAAAGGAGAAGCAACGCACATCGGGAACACCTCAGGAGAGATTGAATGAGATTGATGTTTATTGGAGATTGGTTCAAAGCAGCAGGTTGGCCCGGTTTGAAATATTTGAGTGCCAGCCAAAACGATGCCACGCGCAAGGCCACTGGATTTCAAAGGAGCTGGTCATCCAAGGCCCAAGCCACGTCACATTGATTTGTTTTTTTTTGTTCCATACCACATGATACCACAAGGGTTGTGTCATTCCTGCGCGAAAATCATCATTAGAATCAGGTGAACCCATGACCCCCACAGCTCCCCGTGGGTGGCGTAAACTCGAGTTCTTGCATATTCCCACCATTCCCAACATTCCCACCATTCGTGCCATGGTCCCATCACGTTCCAGCCAAGACGCTGAGCGGTTGGCCACCTGTGGAGCTGTTGAGGCGAGTCAACAAGCTGAGACTGAGTTGCCCAGATGAAGACATGTCAATATATGTCAATGTACACTGGCACACTGGATACAAGGATGATTACCGAAGGAAGCTTAGAAGCCAAACTTCCGACAATATGGACAAATGGAACAGCAGAGGTGGGAAGAGTCAGAGAAGAGAAGAGAAGAGAAGAGAAGAGAAGAGAGGAGAGGAGAGGAGAGGAGAGGAGAGGAGAAGAAGAGAGAAGATCAGAGAAGAGAAAGAGCCAAAAGAAAGAGCCAAAAGAAAGAGCCAAAAGAAAGAAGATGCAGGTGCGCGAAAAGGTAGGACAGTCGCGAAACACTGTGTTTATCCAATGATGTGTGGCTCCGGAGGGTCGAAAAGTAGGCTCGCTAAAGCGGCGGGCGCGGAGCCATCTGGCCAGATGAGAGATGAAAAATTGCACGCGGTTGTGGTGCGAAGCACATTTGGAAGCCAAAATGCACAAAACACCTCATGTTCGGGCGGCTTTTGGAAGTTGAGATGTCGAAAAAGTGTACGCCGCTGTGGCACGAAGCACGTTTCCAAGTCAAAATGTACAAAAGACACCAGGTCCGGACCACTCTTGGAAGTTGACATGTCGAAAAAGTACACGCCTTTGTGGCGCGAAGCACATGTCCAAGTCAAAATGTGCAGAACACACCAGCTCCGGACCACTTTTGGAAGTTGAGATATCAAAAAATTGCATGCCGTTGCGGCGCGAAGCACATGTCGAAGTCAAAAGTGTAAAAAACTAGCGGGCTCGGAGCACTTTTGGACGTTCGGATGTCGTTTTGCGTGGCAGGCACAAGGGATTCTGCACCTTGCCAAAGTGAGCAAAACGTGACGGTTTTGTAGCAGTTTCAACTACAACCACCACTACACTACGCTGCATTACACTACACTACACTACACTACACTACACTACAACTACAACTACAACTACAACTACATTGCGCTGCAATACCCTACGCTAATTACATTACACTTGTAGACTACACTACCATACACGACACTCCACTGCACACCCAATTACATTACACTACACTACAACTACAACTACAACGACAACTACAACTACATTAATTACACTACATTACACTGCACTACACCACACCACACTACACTACACTAACTACAACTACAGCTACAACTACAACTACGCTACTTTACACTACACTACATTAGAATACACTACATTACACTACCCTACATTACATTACACTACACTCATTACACCACCTAATTGTAATCATTTTCCCCAGGGCCGATTCATTACACTACACTCAGTACAAATGCAATTGCAACTGCGCTACACTAATTACACTACACCAACTACACTACAACTACAACTACAGCTGCACTACGCCACACTACATCCAGCAGTTGTGGGTGAGGTGACCGACCAGGTGACCACTGCAACCATTGCAACCATTCCAAAAAACACAACTCCAACCACCTTTGGGTCCATCAGTGGATTCGCTCTGCCATCCGTGATTCACAACAACCAACCTCTCCTATAGGTTTCCTATTTTTGAAACTTCCGCCACCGCCTTGTGCGGTACTACTGGTATAATTCATAATACTATATATATTGCGGGGATATTGATGTACGTATATTGTAGCGGCGAAAACCCTCCAGACTCTTCATACACGAACTCTGAGCTGCTGCTGCCAAGTCGCCAATTTTTTGATGGAGATTCTGGGGCATGTACTCCAGCACCATGCCTTAGTGTTGAAGATTTGTACTATCGCAATTAATATCATGTGATATCTTGCACGACGTGACCGCAAGGTCATTCCGCGAGTGATTCCATGATTACCAAAAAAACTGTGAAGCCGAACAGCTTCAAAACCCCAATATGCTTCAAAACGCTGTGGGCGGAAGTGACATTGCTTTGGCTTGCTATCAATTCTTGAGACTTGTCAACAAGAGGGACAAGGAGAGGGATAACAAAAGTATGTGGCATCTGGTGCTGGCTATGGCACATAACATCTCGGTATCATTCTCATCCTTTTCCAAGAAACCTTGGTCAGAGGATGTCAAAAGCTTAGTCTTTACAAATATCCCACAAGTCCAAATGGCCACGAGCTAGAGCTTGGCAGGAAATGTGCACCGGCAGAAAAATCAGCTCTCCACCTGCATTGCTCTTGTTGGCATTTCACATCTTTCACTTGTTTGTCTTGTTTGAACTTGTTTGCCAGGTCACTGTCCAAAAGGCCAACAATGCAGGAGTGGCGGATGTTCTCTAGCAAGGTGATCTCTCGGGTTTTGTGATCTTCGAATGGCACTTGCTTCACAGCGACCTGGCAGCCGAAGGCGCCCATGTTATGCATTCTTACTGCATTGCTTACATCCCTTTGCCAGTTTCGGGTGGCCACAACTACTACTCAATGTCTAATATCTGGACTGCTGTCCACCACAGGGCACAAGTTCGCACTGATGGCATCAAGTGAATCCAATCAAGCAAACTCTAACAGCTCTAGCACACCCAAGATTCACCTAAGACCTAAATGATCAAAGCACACTAAGGGACACTCAGCTACACTGACTTGGCCTTGCACATCGCATCGCCATCACGTTCGGATTCCTGAGGAGAATCGAACATCCAATCCATGCTGGGGCTCGGTCTTTGCAGTTCTGGACACAAGTCCAAATGGCATCAATACTAGTCAGTGTTCAAAGATTTCAAACCTTGGTTGTAGAACACCAGCAACCTGTTCAAATGCTGACAGTACTGTTTGGACTCTTTCCATCCTTGGTGGTTATATCTATATACTGTAGATTAGATGGAGACATCACATGACATTAATACATTAGTTTCAATCTCCAGTCAGTGGAATAATTCCACCCCCTGCCTGGTCTTTGTCGCCGCTTTCGTGCAGTCGTTGCGCTAGGAAGACTTTGCCGAAGGTGCCTCAGCCACATTTTGCTTGCTGTAAGGCCAAAGCATCTCTGCCGAAAGCTCTTGACAAATAAATCTCTTGATTTACTGTTTCAAATCATCGCCTACAGGTATTTGTTTACTCAGCTGATAATGCTATATATTTGTCTTGATTCCGTCAAAACTTCTTATGGTTCTTGTACTTACTGTGCTTGAGGCCAAAGGGAAGGGGACGAAAGCTAGTTGGGCAAGGAGAGGTGTGTGTTGAAAGAATATGTGGCACGACCTTGTGAGTGTTATTTTTTGAACTGAAATAAGCTATCATTCGATGCTTCTGACACGCTAACAGCAGCGTATCATGATATTCTAGCTCGCATGCACCATAGTCATTCCACAACCCTCCCCCTGCCATCCTAGCATACCAGCGTCAACATTGCGCTCCTAGTGCTCTACTTGCCAAATATAAAGTGCCCCAACCGAACGCGCTTCGGTTGAGCCACTTTGCAACCGTCTGATTGAACCTCTTTCCCTCGGCCTTTCCTTTCTTGTTCCTGTCCGTGACATATCCTATATATATAATTATGTTTATGATGAATGTCTAAGTGTCTCTATCTGCCTAGCTCATATCGATATAGCTATAGTCTATATGTATAGCTCTATATACATATACATATTTATATATATATATGGAGGTGTCCATAAATAGGGGTACCCAAAATTTTCTGGTTTATAATGGAAAATCCTATTAAAATAGATGATTTAGGGGTACCCCCATTTCAGGAAACCTCCATATGTATATTCGCTATACAAAAAAGAATCTGGTCACTTAGGTGCATACATCATCATACATTCATCGAGCAGGAATTGCTTGGGAATCTTAAGATGCGCATCTTCCATTCCTCGCCAAGACCGGGCCATGTTTTCATGCATTCCTCTCGAGGAAATGGAATGCAAGACTCCAAGTGGTCGTTCTCTCATTTCATTACATTACATGGCATTACATTGCATTACGTTGCATTACATTACATCACACTACATTACACTACATACTACGTTACACTACATTAGATTAGATTAGATTACATTGGGTTAGATTGCGTTAGATAGATTGCATTAGCACAAAATTCCAGTAAATCCAGTGAATGCGGGGATTGTACCAGAAGTAATATTCACGTGTATTCAAGATGCAGTAGTCAACAGATGTAACAATGGCCAGTGACACTAAGCAACAACACCTGTTTTAGCGGGCACCTTGAGCCAAACGTTGTTGGCCAAGTAAATGGTTTGATGACCAAAACCCCGGATTACAGGATTAAGGAAATGAGTTATCATTGTCGATAACTATTTGAATAGTCTATTCCCGTTGTAAAAACCCTGACATTATGTACACTTTACAGTCAAAGGCAACAACAATATAGTGGGCTCCGTTTTGGGACCACTATGTGGTATGAACATGCATACACGGCATAGGGGTTATTCGAGTATTTTCTACTCCCCCCTCTCGATTGACTCCGGCCAGTGGTACGTTCGGCACCGACCTAGTCTTCTGGAGCTTTCTGGTATGGAAGAATGCGTGGAGCCTTCTTCTTGTACTTCTTTCTCACATTGGCCTTGGGTTTCGGAGCATCCTGAGTAGGCACAGGTTTTGACTTGTCCTCAGCATAGGAAGGCTGCAGAGACTCATCAAAATTCTCCTGGATCTTCAAACCAGTGTTCGTGGTCCGAGTGACCACATATCCATTGATTATTCCCAGAAGGTCCAACGCGGGTCCCCACAGTTCACCTGCCAATCCCTTAGTGAAGATATCGGCTTTCTGGTAGCGACTGGCAACTAGTTGCAAGTCCACATCGTCCTTGTCCAGTTCCTCTTTGAGGCTACCTAAGTTTATACGATGTGTTCTCTTCATATGTCGCAAACGCTTGGAATAGCCAGCAGAAACCACCTTTGCTGTGGCTTCGTTATCTTCTCTGATTAACAAGCGCACTGACTTTCTGAATAATACTGAAAACAGCTCTAGCAACGGCAGACCTTCATCAAATAAAGTAGTAGCCATCGCTGCAGCCTCAGCTTCAGTTGTCGATCTGGAGACCGCACCTTGCTTTTTGGACATCCAGGTCAGTGGAAAACTGGTGCTCTTTCCACTTAGCTGTACCCACCCACCAGTTGTGGAATATGTGTGCTCGTCATCACCACAAAAGTCTGCATCGCAGAACAGCTCAACATAGATGTCATTCAAATCATCATCTACATGGCCAGTGAGTAAGTGGTCTTTTGTTTCATTCAAATAACTAATCGCCCTGAAAAGATGGTTGTCACACTCCGTGGTCCACTGTTGCACCTTAGTAGCTAACCAAGTGGTTACTCTCAGCATATCAGGCCGCGACAATCGCGCCAACCACATCAGTTTCATAAGGACCGAGCTGGCTGAACCTGAAAGTTCGCCCTTAGTCGGAGCCTCCTCAAGCACAGTGGTCTTTGAGAGAAATGGTGTGCTAACTCTCTTCAGTTTTGCGTGACCTATCAGTCGAACATAGTCATTGACAATGCTCTCAGCATAGGCTCGCATGTCGAATGCGAATAGTTCTTGATTTCTGAACTCCACTGTTGAATGATGTCTCCCCAAGAACCTACCTAGGTCACCGATGTCATCCAACATGATTCTTTTAGAAAGGTCTGCCCAAAAGGAATCGTGGTATGAACTGTCCCCGCTCAAAACGAAGTCATCCACATAAACAACCAAAGCCAAATGCCCGTAGGAAGGAAACACATATGTGCTTGGGTATTCTGGAATCTTCGTGGCTCCCATGTTTACCAACTCTTGCTCCAGCTTCCTTTCCCAATGTGCTCCAGCTTCTGGATGCCCATACAAGCTGCGAAGCAGCCTGATGACTGGCCTCCGGTACAAAGGCTTTCCATTTGAGTCAAACCAAGTTTCCGGCCAAACTTCTCTGGGCAACCTGACCCAAGTTTCGGCCAATGAGTTCAAAACGCTCTGAAGGTACGCCTTGATGGCGTCTGCTGATGAAATCTTGTGGCCTTTCAACAGACCGTATGCTATGATGGCGTTAGCCGCAGTGATCGAAGCAGGGGACGCGCTCATGGTTTGATATAGCGCGACATTTCCTTTTGCAGTTTTCGCTGCGTCGCCCCTGTAGCATACTCTACCCTTGAGGGTTCTGAACTTTGGTTCTAGCTCAACGTTCTTCTCACTACATATGGCTAGTAGGTCTGCTAGGTGGATAGTCTGGCCATTCTCTATGGCTCGCCTTTTCACCGTCTCTTCCTCCTCAACCGATCCCAAATCCCATGTGCCCATGTCCCCAATACCGTCAAACTCCTTCTTGATCGCGGCTATCGCGTCAGGACGCGAGAGAACCTCTGACCTCGGGAGCTGTCTGGTGACCGCTGCTGGTTGCAGCTCTTCTTCATCATCAGACCTCGGTGGGCATATGGGTACTTCATCTTCAGGGAATTGATCTGGAGCTATGGATGGTTCATATTCAGTTTCAACACCATCCTGTATTGGTCTCGGAGTTGGTCCCACTGATTCGCCACGTCTGGAGAAGATGGCGTCAAACCTTGTTTTGCATTCTTGTGAGTGTCTGTTGTGTCCCATGGAGCACCCTGGACATCCCCTGGTGAAGCCATGTTTCATCAACCTTGACCATGTTATGTAAGCGTGTCTTGGAGGAGGTGGAGGTGCGTCAACAGGAAAAGAATCAATGCACACGTCATATGGCAAAACCCCTTCCACGAAAGATCTATCATAGATGGCTTTCTTGACTTCTTTCTCCTCATCCGTCATTTGCAACATGGCATTTTGTGCAGCTAATGCAAGAGGAAATTCAATGTATTCTGTTGGAGGGAAATAGACCTCCTTCTCATGCATCACACGTGGTTGCCAGTGCAAGTGCCCTCTCTCTCTGACAGACTCATAGTCCAAAATCTTCACATTGCCACGATACCGAAGCCCAGGGGATAGGTGCCAGCCGGCAAACAACCCCGGACGAGTTGTGGGCTCTGCCATGCCGTCCCCTTTGGAACGATAGAAAACCAATGCGCCTAGTGGATAAGAAACGCCATCAAAAGGTTTACCTGTGGCCACTTCCCATCGCGTCTTGCCAAGTTTCTTCTTTCCCTCTTCTGTGTCTCTCTCATCCTCCGTGATCGGAGCCAGAGTGAAGAAGGATCTTGCAGTGGCTGTGTACTCGATGGAAATGGTCCAGAGCCTTCTGTGGAAACCTGCCTGCAGGTGTGATGGCCTGCACATCTCCTTGATGGTCCTGATTTCTCTTTCAATAAAGGCATTGTGTGGCCAGTGATTGGCGGCTGATGGATCAGCCACCCATCCCAGTCTTGATGCAGCATTGGTCAATTCCTGGGCTGTGTCGGAGTGGAATACAACATCTGGGTTACCGTTCAACTTGTTGCCACCAAAATGTTTCAACGCATCATAGTTGCTATCTTCATTGCGTGTTCGTTGAGGGTATGTCAAACACATTCCAGAGTATCTGTCTCGCACTAAGAGGGCGGACTGTTCACCACCAAGCCCCCTAGACTCAACCGCTGGAAAAATGTGGTCAGCCTCAATGATGCTTCCAAACTCCTTTGCAATACTGTACACAACCTCTTCGTCCTCAGGTTCGGGTCTATGTCTATGAGCATATCGTTTGATCATTCGACCTCTTTGGCAATGTGGGCAAAATGGATTCTTCTTGGCGTGCAATGTGATGTGTTCTAATGATGTTGCCTCCCTCTTCAGTCTATCATCCCTGGATTCCCTGTCCTCAGCCTCATCATCGGCAGGTTCATCCAGGCCCTCAGCTGCGGCTGCTGCAAGGGGGTCGACTGAATCGTAAATGAAGACACCACCATCTCGTCCCTCTTCAGGCTCACGCTCCCGGTGTTCAACTGTTTGCTCTATCACTTGTGTGACTGGCATGGCTGGGACATGTCGTGAGATGATATCAGGATACATCGCATGCATTACATACTCACACATCTCCTTGGGGTAGAAACCAGTGAGGCGTGTTCTTGATCCTGAAATGGGGGCATGTTGGAAATCAGCTGGATGATTGCATCTCAACGTTGAAAAGATCCTAGCAGTACGGTTGCATGTAGTAATCAACCTCCACCTCTTCAAATGAAGATCACCCTTTGAGTCAGTCAATCCAACTTGGCACCCATCAAAATCCACAATCATCATGTTGAGATCCCGAATAAGTTTCTGGAGTTCTTGCAATGCCCAACCAACACAGTGTCGAGGCCATTCGAATGTGACTCGACCTCCCTTTCGCGCTACAGCGCGAGCCAAACGACAAAACCGTTTAACCAACCTTCTTGACACCTTACGCCTCTCGGACAATCTGCTGGCGAAGTCATCACCATACAAATGCACGTTGAGCGTCTGCCACTGAGTCCAAGGCCCACATGGTAATGAACCCCAAAGGTCGGCACCAGGTTTGGTTTCGATGATGCCGTCAAGGACTTTGATAGTTTCATCACTTTCGACATTCAAATGATTCTCAGAACATCTTATGACATGAATCCCAAGATCTTTTCCAACTCTTCCCATCATGGAATCTGAAGAAGTACAGAACTCGATCAGAGTCCCGTGTCCTGGAAGTCCTGGGTGATGTGGTTCTGGAACCGCCATCTCAGCAGTGCTCTCGCTGAAGTCATTGAACTCCTTGGCAATGCTATGCGAGATGGATTGGTAAAGTTCGGATGTTTGCTCATCATGTTGTCTAGATCTATCGTTGTAAAATTGTTGGAGTCCATTCATCATAGTTTCTACGGCTTCAACCCCCCTGATGATGGGTTTGCGGACTGGAGCCTCTGGCTTCTGCCTCTTCAACTTCTCCCACTTCCTCCGTCGATTCTCCTTCCTGTGTTTTCTCCGACGTTGCTCAGTATCCGAAACCATTGGATGAGCTGGCAACTCTACTGTGTCAACTTGTGGGACATCTTCATCATGCTCATGATCGCGCATTGGCGCGAGACACAATGGATCTTCAGTGCAGTCTTTCATTGGTTCAGTATGTTCCACAGCAGTGTCATGACATACGCATGCATATTGTCTTTCCAAACGCGATCCACAAAATTGAGAATTGGAATCTTCAGTGGTCATGTTTGCGCATGTCGCTGGCTGATCTAACTGAACGCAAGCAGCACTATCCCTGATGACTCTTCCAGGTTTCAACGGACAATCAACAGAAAAGATCGGGACGTTGTTTTGGACCCTGTTGGCGTACCACCTGTTTTCAGAAGGACACCACACACGACAACGACGGTGATCTAAGGCAATGTACGGCTTTTGACCGTGCTGCCATATGAAAGTGCGTCCACGGCTGACCTGACGCCCTATCGATAAGGCCATGGGGCAGCTTTCAAGGAGGTGGATGTGAAAATCACCCAGTTCCTTGGTGTACACACGAAGTTCCTCAGTGGAGAGTTGCGGCCCTCCTCCAGTGGCGAACCGCACAGGGCTCTTCAGTGCTTTCATCCAAGGCACAACCATGTCCTTAGACAATCCTTGGTCTTGCAATGCCCGCAAACTGCCAATGTCGTGGGCTGCACCTGTGTCTCCAAGAAACTCTAAGGAGTACTTCTTGAAATTTTGCACTGCAGGATCAACCATAGAAGCCGCTGCTTTCTCCCCAATCATTTCGTAAGAATTGGTAATTGATGAGATCAAAGTAGCCAAAATGGGAACCGATAGCTTCAAGAAGGTATTCAAAGAAGGAAGGGCTTTGTCACAGAACTTGCAAAAGGATTGCCATGTCTTTTGGGCTTGTTTCCCTTCGACCTCAGTGATCGTAACGGTGGATGCCGCCGCAGCAACAGCTGCCGGAGTTCCAGTGCCACCTTTCGAAGCCTTAGAGTCTCCCTTCTTACCCTTCTTACCTTTGCCATCTCCCTTTGACCCCTTCTCTTGACCCTTTGCCTTTCCTTTCTGGGCTTCTGAGTATGCCCGTCTGGCCTCATCAGACCCGGCCTCACCGATGTGTGTGTTTCTACATCTTGTTCCAAATCTGCAGTGCCCAGCAGCATGGAGTGCACAAACATTCCTTCGTGAATCCTCAGTAGGAGCAGCAGCAGCTGACTTTGTGTCCTTCTTGGCAGTGGTCTTTGTCTTGGTGACCTTAGCAACCTTCGTCTCACCTGTTGAGGACGATGCCGGCAAAGCCAGTTGAGCTGGTGGGGATGACTTCAACCCCTGACCCATGTTTTCATAGTTAAGGTCATGTCTCCTCTCACGGAGTTCTTCGGCAATCTTTCCCCATAACCATCCAAAGGTTCTCCTACGGGATCCATTTGAGGACTCTCTGATTTTGTCAGTGCACCTCCTCAGCATCGGAACGGCTTTCACCTGATGCCATAGCCAGCTGTAGAGTGTCGCCTCTGCAGGGCGATCTCCTGGGCGTAATCCATGCAAAATGTAGTTTCCACGTTTCACAAACTCTGCAAGATCCTTCGCAGTCTTTCCCTGCAATTGGAGCTGTAAGAGATGCATTTGGTTCAAAGCGATGGATTGGTCCGGACCTGTTTCGTAAAAGGCAATAATGATGTGCATGAGAGCCATGCCTTTGGGTCCCTGCTGTTTCGCTGAACATGATTCCACCCACGACGTGAGTTCGTGCGCTAGCTCTGAGTTTGTGGCCAACACCTCTGGTTTAATCAGCTCGGCCGCCACATGTTTATTGAATAACAAAAAGTCATTCGAACTCTGAAGATAATCTCGGAACCGTCTACCTCGACCACCTTCCATGCACCATGTGGCAAACTTCACTAGCACATCCCGGTTCGTCATGTCAACCCTGCTAACTGCGGCCAAGAATGCCGCACGCCACTCGCGACACGAAGTCGCGTCGTTGGGAAGCTTGGTAATCTGAATGGACTTGAGGTGCTTGTGCTTGTAAACACTTTCATCAGTTTCATCTGGCAACAACCAACCATCTCTGGGAGCCTGATTAAAACCATCCTCATTTGAGTCCTTCGATGATGATGACGAACCATTTGTTGGTGAACTGTTCTTGGGTGTGTGAATGGAAAAGGATGGAATCCCACCATGTTGTGAGCCCTGAAGTCCAGCAGGTTTCGGTTTCTCACCTTGTTGTCCTCTACCTGGTACAATGTACCCGGCTTGGATTCTGGGGCCATTTGGGTCAAAACCACCCCATTGATTTGTTGTACCACCATTTGATCCAACCCCAAGACCACAACCAGTCTGAGCCATCAGCCCCCCTGAAGCTAAGTTCCCACTCTGCGCGACATTTGACGCGCATCCTCCAGGAAACCTTGCTGAGATCGCCATAGGTGCCGCGGCCGCAGCTGCGATAGACGCGCTGCTAGCTGCCACACCTTGCAATGCTCGGAAGCTGGATGGTGCCAAACTTGGAGGCGGACATGGTGCTGGGTCAAAACCATGATCCTGAATTCTATTCAAATCCGCGCCATTCTTGGCTGTCAATGTGCTCAGTAATGTTGAACATCTCCAACATGACGGTCGTCCAATGACATTCTGTGATCCACAACATGTACAGTACATCACTTCCAGAGGATTGGCACTAGCAATACTAGCACCTGCTGACATGATTTCAGTTGGCTGGGCTGATTGGTAAGCTTGGGGTAGATGTTCAAAAGGATTCCCAATAGGTGACCCCATCATCGTCCCAGATGTCGATCCTACCCGTTCAGGATGGGTCATGATCACCTCCAATTTGGAGCTAAGTTCCTTGAGCTCCGCCACAGCCCTCTGTCTTTCAGATTCGGCCTGCAACTTCACGAAGTTCACTTGGCCCTCAGCCGACTTGCGGCTATCCTCAAGTTCTGCCTGTAGCCTCATGTTGTCTTCGGACAACTTCTTAATCTGGTTGACGGCTTCTTGTTGAAGTTGTTCAAAACGTTGTTGTGCCTGTTGATGAGTTTGTCTCTCTCTCATCTCAAGCATCTGTTTCTCTTGGTTGAGTTGTTGCAACTTTTGGTACACCTGATCTTGCAACATTTGGTGATTGTTTCCTGCCTGTTGCCTGATGCTTTCAACTTCTTGTTGCGCTTGCTGTCGGAGTTGCTGATAGTTTGCCTCTGCCTTTGCGTTTACCAGTGATTCCAACAATTGTTCCAACTGTGTAGGGTCTATCTGGTTGACCTGTTGTTGATACATATGTTGTTGGATGGTATTGTGCTGATGAAGACTAGGGGGAACACCGTGTTGACCCGAAGCTGAACTTCCACCCCATTGAGCTGAACCACCAGATGCCGCAGCTGACCCCTGTCCTCTCTTCAGCCTGTTCGCCAAAGATATCGCCTCCTGAGTCGGGTTGGCAGGTTGGTCACTAATGTGCATCATTGCAGCTTGCTGAGATTGCTGTTCTGCAAGTTTCTCTGGGGAGTCAGTCGATGAAGTCCATGTACTGTTGGGTCCGTCCACTTTGAATGGGGTCGCCGGCACCTCCCTCTTCATGTTTTGGCACGGGAACTCAAATTCAGGGAACTTGTCAATGCCAATCAGCTATGCAAAATTGCGCCAGATGGCAGCGAGCAAAACTGGCAGTGCAAACTTCTCCAACAAATCGCGCAAGCGCGAGAAGGAGGGCAAAATGCCGAACACCAAGCTTGCAGTGAAACAACCTGTTGCGGTGAAACTATGTTGCAGTGAAACTTGAAACAAGCAAAAATTGCGGTGAAACTCCTTGGCAACAATTGCAGTGAAACCTCGTTCTTGCTCTTGCTCTTGCTCTTGCGCTTGCGCCGCTGAGAAATGAGTCAATGAACAACTCCTCAAGATGTCCTGCACTCCTTCACCAGAGGCTTCGCAAGAAGCTGGGCAACCCGAAATCTGCAGCCGACTCCTCCTCCAGTAGATCGTCGAGCTCCTCAAGAGCTGCCGATGGCCGATTGGCGTGCGAGATCAACACCCGACACCTGTTGCCAGCGGCTCGACGAGCCTGAAGTTGCTCCACCTCCTGCAGGAGGGAGCGCTGGTCGTCCACAAAAATGGCCGCCCCCACACGGCAGACTTCTTCTGCCTTAGATGTGGCACAGCCCGTGAGCGATGGCCTGTCACGGGCAGGATCCGAAGTGAACTTCCGGTTGACCACGTGGATGAACCTGAAAGCTCGTGTCAACTCAGTCTCAAGATCACGTGCCTCACGAAGCACCCTGGACTGAGTGGCTGGCGCCGATGCGAAGGAGCAAATGCCAAGATCGTAGCCCAATGACTGAGCTCGTCGAAGCGTCTGCTTCACCCTCTCGGGCACGTAGGATCCACCACTCTGAGACTCAAAGGACAGCGTCCAATGCCAATCAAGAACTATGAGCGGTCGCTCAACCGAAGTTCCTGGGCGAGTAGATGCCACCGATGAATCTGGAGATGAACGAGGTTCGGCCTTTGCCTTGGCCACCACTGTTGCCTTTGGAGCAGCCTTAGGCTCCGCAGGCCTCAACGATCCCCTTGACCCGGTGCGAGAAACTTCACTGGTCCCTGCCGTCGATGATGTCCTGGCCGGAACTCGAATGGTCCTCCTTGTGGTCACTGGAGTCGATGCTGAGGCTGTATCGCGCTCTGCGCGAGCTGTTCCAGATGTCCTCACCCCTCTTTCGCGCTCAGCGCGAGCTGATGTCTCCGCCGGCCGAGTTCGATCTTCGCGCACAGCGCGAGCTGATGCTTCCGCCGGTCGAGGTCGATCTCCACCTTCGCGCACTGCGCGAGTTGATGTTGTCACCAATCGAGATGGATCGCCGCTTTCGCGCGCTGCGCGAGGTGATGTTGCTGGATGAGATGGAACTTCCCTTTCGCGCTCTGCGCGAGGTGATGTTGCTGCCCGATTGGATGAACGTCCCTCCACAACACCAGCCGAGTCCCGTGAGCTCCTGCCTTCCACCCCTGTCGGAGTTTCCGCCGAAGATCGATCAGAACGCCTTGGCACTGGTGCCACTGAAGAAGATGTCAACCGAGGACGAGACGCCGAAGTTGGCTCAGAATCACCAGCAGGCCTGTCCCTCACGTCAGCCTGCTCTGGGACCCAAACCCACCTCCACTCACCCCTAGCACCCGGTGCCGGTGGTGGTGGCTGAGGTGGCTCCGGAGGTGCCCGACCAAGTTCCTCTGCTGTAGCAAAATCGATGGCTGAAGACACACCGCGGTTGTACCTGCTCAATTGGCTGGACCTCCACGGGCTGCCCCCTCGTCTGCCACGAGTTCGAACTCTTGATCGGGAACGGTCACGTCTATGATCAGACATGCAGTCGCGCCAATGGCGGCGAAGGATGGGAAAATTGTCGCGCAAGCGCGAGTGAAAGATTGAAGGTGCCAATGAAAGAACAATTCAGTGATCTATGCAATTGAAGTCTTAGATTTCTTGCCGATATGTTCAGTCTTTCAATAGCTCCCAATTGATCTCACAACTGCAGAAATAAGCCGGGCTACGGCTGATAACCACAAAATTCCAGTAAATCCAGTGAATGCGGGGATTGTACCAGAAGTAATATTCACGTGTATTCAAGATGCAGTAGTCAACAGATGTAACAATGGCCAGTGACACTAAGCAACAACACCTGTTTTAGCGGGCACCTTGAGCCAAACGTTGTTGGCCAAGTAAATGGTTTGATGACCAAAACCCCGGATTACAGGATTAAGGAAATGAGTTATCATTGTCGATAACTATTTGAATAGTCTATTCCCGTTGTAAAAACCCTGACATTATGTACACTTTACAGTCAAAGGCAACAACAATATAGTGGGCTCCGTTTTGGGACCACTATGTGGTATGAACATGCATACACGGCATAGGGGTTATTCGAGTATTTTCTACTTTAGCTTAGATTAGATTACATTACTGCAGGTTAGATTAGATTGCATTGCGTTACATTGCACTACATTCACAACTGTGCGCGTGGGCATGCGAACGGGGGGGGCGGTGGGGGCGGGGGGTAGGTGGGGGGTCACAATTCGACATGATTAATCACGTCAAACGGGGGGGGGGGGCAAAACCAGTGCTACATGAAAGATCATGGAAGCTGCATCCAGTCTGCCCCCAATTCATTGTCAAAGCAAATCCAACTCCAGCTAGCAAGCTAGCTTTCGTGATATAATTAGGTATAGTACTTTTGCGGATGTGCTACGCTGTACGTGCTTGTAGCGCCATGCCCAGCCATGCCCAGCCATTCCCAGCCATGCCCAGCCTGTACCGATGAGCTCCAGCCGTTGGTAGCGAACGCGAGGCCGCTTGGCCAGGCATAAGCGCTTGGAAGGCTGGTCAGGCGCTTGTCGCCTCGCAGGTTGCTGTGGTCACTCTGGTCACTGCCCGCGTTTCTCCGGCGTTTCTGCATCGTGCCAGAATGTCACTGGCGTCCCTCTTGTGGTTCTATTATTATTCGGCAGTAGCCTTTCGAGCATCTACAGTAGTAGATTAATCTAGACAATCTAGACACATCTCCATGCTGAAAGATTTTGAACCAACTCTTTCTGCACTTTATGTGATGCTGGGTATGGTTCTCAGCTTGGTCCTCGTCCATGTGATACACTGTTCCCTGCGTTTCGCCCTTGTTCATCCCGTTTCCTTCTCGCCTGCGAGATGACAGCGAGTTTCGAGGTGCCACGACAGCTGCCTTCTTTACCACCTCCAAGAGGTTGCAGGTTGCTTTCCGAAAAAAAATACCACATAATACCACCTTTGCATTTTTTTGGTACATCCTTTGTGACCTTATCATCTCTGCATATAGGAACTAATAGAAACTCATAGCTTAATACTTTGTCTTGACAATTCAGCTCTTGACCCCAACTTTCAAGGCAATTAAACAAGTTCGCATCTGGGAAAGTGGATGGTAATTTGTGACACTGTGTTCGCGCAATGGCATTGATAATGATTTTGATTATGCTTCTGCTTGATGCTTGTGTCTCAAATTCGCCTAGAGTCTAACGCAAGTCACGAAGATACTTACCCCGATGACTGATCCACTCTAGACCGTTCTTAGTCATGTTTTTTCTGAGGTCGCGACACGAACCAGAACAATTTCGTTCCCCTCAAGTGGTACTTGCACAAGTCCAGGATCGAAGGAACACGAGTGAATCACCACGTCCTGCGCACACAAAATTCAAGTGACCCTTACACATCTCCAAATCCAAAAAGAGATGAAAGACGGGTAACTGAATAGTGCCACTCAAAGGTCTTGGGAAAATGATCAAAGTAAAGCAGTCTCCAATCGATGTTTCAAAGGAGAGATGCTTCATGAGAGGCAGTCCAAATCTTGCGTTGAAAGGCTCCGGAGTAGAGTAACATAGAGTGATTTAGAGTGCCATAGAGTGGCGTAGGGTCTCTAGAGCCAGGCGGCTGCCAAATGCTTCTGGTGTACCGCTCCCGTCCCTGTCCTTCCCGAAACCTTCGACCTCTGGTGCTTCTGTGTATTCCAGTTCTGCCCATCCCTCTGGGTGCGCTTCATTCTGCGGTACTTGCGACACTTGCGACAAGAGGCAAACATCCACAGGCTCCAAAGCAAAAAGCCGCAAGGGCTCCTGACATCTTGTGCAGCTCACATCTCAGCCTGATTATCATCACCCTGAAAGAAACAGGAGAGAATCATGCGCAGCAGTTGCAAAGAGTCCATCGTGTCTTACATCAAGTCTTAGATCATTCTACGTGTGACGAGAATGCCTGTGAAAAATCAGTGCAGTTTGCCGGGTTTTCTCAGTTTCACAGGCCGTCATCGACACCGCCATAGGACTCCTTGCGAGACTTGTCAGTGCGCAGGAGGAAGCAACCAGCAAAAGCACCTGCAGGGGCTTGGCATCAATTGTGCATCACCAGACATCAGACTATCACTTCAACTGTTTTCCATATACATACATAATCATACGCAATCAGAGATACATTTGTGTATGGATATACAGTATTATATATAATGTGTATATATATATATTATATATGCAAGTGAAAATGCCAACAGTTCAAAACTGAGAAGCACCATGTGGATCCATCTGGGACATGTAGCAAATGTTGTCAACTGCAAATTGCGCCAAGCCTTGTGACAGGAGCTTCGGTCTCTCAGTCTCTTTCTCTCCATCATCGGCCTTTGTTCATGAACAGGCCACCACAGGTCTCATCAACACGCCAGGAGCCAGCTGTCATGTCTCAAAAACCAGCTGAAATGTGTAGAACTTCAGTGGATGTTTACAGAGTTTATCACGCAAAGATGGGGAATGCTTAACTTGCTTCGGCTTATCATGTCAAGTTGATGTTTCTGAAGTCAATTGAAGTCAACGAGCATTTCTAAGCAAGTTTTCCCAGATTTTCCACGGCAAGCGGCCAGGTATGCATAAATTCCTGGCTTCAGCTCCTCCACTTCACAGGTGTCCAGCAGAGCCAGCGCCAGACCGCTCAGCAGCAAACGGCAAGCTTGGTCTGCATCCTCACATCAAAATCATCAAAGCCCACGTCAAACACGTGGAGACCACGTATTGGTTGCATATCGAAATGGGCTTGCAGTCTCATATGTTCTGCACTTTGACATACACTGGATGATTCAAGGCTGGTCAGGTCTGATAAAAACTAGCTGAATCTAGCTGAATCTAGCTGAATCTAGCTACCTGAGTGCTACCTTCTCTGTCTTCCCGGCCTCATTGAGTGCATCCAGGGCAGCACGTGCGACTGCGCGGGGCTGCCCAGTGAGCTTTGCCAAGCTTGCAGAGGCTGACCTGACCGAGACGAATCTCAACAACTGGAACGAGGAACGAGACTGTGACTGTGAAAGGCCTACAGAAGACAAGACTGGTTTCACTGGTTTTGCTTGGTCGGAAAGAATAATACAAAAAGTTACTAAAATACAAATTAAATGCGTCCATCAGTTGTGAAGCAGGGGTCCACACCCATGTCGCATTGAAGTTTCACAGCCAGGACAAGCAGAATCAGCAGGAATCAAAACCGCATTGGAGAAAGATCTCCACAAATGAAGCTGCCCAGCCTCACCAATTTCAAGGAAGGGTCAATGTCATTGGGCTGAAAGGTCTTGCGCTTTCCAGCCTAGGGCTCAAGGTGAAGAAAAAGAACCACATGACAACCTCATGTAGATTGGATCACATACAAAGAACAATGCAGCACATACTTTAGTTGCTGGTGAAGATAGCGAGACAATGTCAGCAAAGCACCTGATGTATGTTTCTGTATAAAATATATATTCTTCAACCGTAGACAAGGCAAACACACCATTTTCGGGATAATTTCCATGGATGACCTATTTATATATATATATACATATATCTATTTATATATACCTTCTTGATCTTCTTACTTTCTCAATCGAAATGAGACATTCTTTGTTCAACTTTGTTCTTGGATGTTCTTGATTCCTTTCTAATCTTTCTAGGTCCACGCCTTGGCTGAGCCAGCACACATTGCTCACAATGTGCTGCCGACGCGTCGTAACTAAAGCTTGACTTCGTATAGAGTCAATACAGTTCCTCACTGGTTATGCATTGCAGCTAGGAAAGTTGTAAGGAATGAAAGGCTGCAAGAGTTTGGTAGGTTTGGTAGGTTTGGTAGGTTTGGTAGGTTTGGTAGGTTTAGGTCTCTGGGTTTGGTGCTGCTGAATTTTGGTTTGGCTTGTTCTGCAAGGTTGGCTTTGCTTGGCTGAAGGTTGTAAGTCTGAAGCGATTCTCCAGTTTCCGCTCCAAGGAGAGGCTGGCTCTGAGTATCGGCAGATTGTAAAAGGTGGGACCTCTGGAGTTTTAACACTGGCAATTTCTGTCAATGACCTTTCGTTGAGCCTTCAATATCTTCACTTCTCTGCACTGCTCTCTTTTTGAGCACCTGAAATGGTTGCAGACAAATCTCCAATTCGACCTCGCCAACAGAAAAGGACAGAATACATTCAACTTATATCTGCGGCACGGTACATGCATGGCATCAGATGCTGTCCTCAATTGCTCTGCAGTATTCGCCTCCCTTGGGACGGAATAACATATATGTCTATGTATAGGTGAAGGTGTTTAGATGCAATATATATACATTATCTGAATCTGAAGATCTTGACTTGAGGCCAGGGTACGAAAACTAGTAGGTTGGTACTTATCTTACTGCCAAAAGGAAGAACCGGATTGAGATCCAAACGGAGAAAGCGGCTCATGCTGATACTGATGATGATGACGACGACGACGCCGCTCCCAATGAAGATGAACATGATGATGATGATGATGATGAAGAAGAAGAAGAAGATAGAAACCGAGATGGCAAAGCTGTACCTGCCCTCAAACCACGGACCAGGGGTGGAATTGAACCCGGGCCTGCCAGGGGGGAGGGGGGTAGAACACAAACGGTTTCTAGGGTTGGGACTCCTGCCTGTCTGCCTATTCCTTGCTAAAGCAAGAGCAACTCCAGCTAGCACAAGTTTTTTTGAAATGCGTAAAAAGGCCTCTTTCAACGATCTTTATCTGCTTTCTGTCTGAATCAACTTGAACGTACGAAATCGGTCCTCCAATTTCTGGTCCACCAGATTTCGGCCTCGCAAGGAAAAGCAGGCCTCGCACAATCCAGTGGACGGAGATGCGAAACTTAGACAGGAAGACTCGGAGTATTTTCAATGGTTCTTCGCCAATATGCCAAACATTTTCCTGCAAAGTGCAGAATCAGGCAGAATCAATCTGGGTAGGTTGGTCCTGGTTCAAGAATGGCCCGAAAATTGCTGCCATCTGATCAGGTTCCTGTCGTGGGGGTAAAAAATTGTTTTTTCGATTTAGTTTTTGGCGATCGAAGAACGAAAAGGAAATAGAAAAAAATTGAGAAACCCTTTGCGCGATTACAACAATCATCAAGTCCAAAGCACGGACTCCTCCATAGCATTTGCCATGGCATCCAGAAAGAATATTGTCCTGAGAAGGTGGCAAATTACTGTTTGGTCAAAGACACCAAGACAAAGAATGATTTTACTATGGGTGTACATGTCAATGTGTGTACATATATATATATTACATAATCATGAGCCATGGAAGTGATTCCTATCTATTTGGATCCAGTATGTACTGACTGTTTCCATTGGTTCTCTGCAATTGAACCTGACATAATGTGGTTTTGAGGAACATCTTGGGAACATCAGGCTCGCAAGGTTCGAAACGCAAGCAATGACTTTCATCACTGAGACGCATACCAAGTGTGTGTATGTAACTATAAAACACTAAATCATATAATATCATATTATATCATATCATTTTATATTGTATAAAATCATATCATATCATATTATTTTTCCTTCGTTTTATGTTTTACTATGTTATACTATATGTTGTTTTGATTTTATGATTATATATTATGATCAGTGATATTATTATACATTATTATCATGGGTGTTATTTTGACTACTATATATTGTTATATATTATAATATATTATAATATATTATTGAATATTATTCTATTTTATTATATACCGCATATTTTCAGATAATTCATTAGTATTATATATCGTATATTCTCATAAATTATTAATTATTTTTATTGTATATTGGTAGGTATTATCATAAATGATTCTGTCATCATATATTTTCAGAAATGGTCAAATATTATTGTACAACGTTATGTTATATTTTACGCTATTTTCAGCTGTTACTGTATATTGCCATTTGCTAAAAAGATTATTTGACATTATTTTATATTATATTTTGTTATATACTATAAATTGTCATTTACAATTGTATCTTATTGTAATTTTATTTTATGTTATCTTTAAGTATTCATGTTCTTATATATTACTATATATTACTGTATTTTATTGTGCATTACTAAATGTCATCATATAATATAAGAAAATATCGTTTGATATTATTTGAACAAAAACAGTCATTAAATATAGTTTCATATTATTATAAATACTTATTTATCATTATATATTGTTATTTATTATCAAAAATTCTTATATATTCATGTCAATTGATTTACATCATTCTATGTATGCTCTAAATCTTTCTATATATTTAAAATTACTAAATATTATTATGTCTTATGAAATATGTTTTTATCTACTAGTTAGTATTTATTGATCATTGGATACATATATATACATTATTGCATATCTTTCCGATGTATTATTATTACTATTGCAAATCATTAAAACTACAGTATATATTTTAACATATGTGTATATATCATTGATTTCTTACGTGCTTATATTTGTTTATTAAGACATTACCTTACTATGTATTATCATATGACATGATATGAAACAAAATCGCATCATATTTTACCTATTTAATACCTAATTAAATCATATATTATCATATCATTTCAAAATGTATGACACATATTACTGTAAAATATTCATATCATACAAAATAACTCAATTAGATATCAGTAGTACCGCACAAGGCGGTGGCGGGAGTTTCAAAAATAGGAAACCTATAGGAGAGGTTGGTTGCTGTGCATCATGGATGGTAGATTCTCCACTGATGGACCGAAGGTGGCTGTGATTTTTGGAGTGGTTGCAGTGGTCACCTCACCCACAACTGCAGGATGTAGTCTGGTGTAGCGAAGCGTAATGTAATTGTACTTGTAGTTGCAGCTGTAGCTGTAGTGTAGCTGTAGTTGTAGTGTAGTTGATGCTGTTGAAGTTGTACTGTTGTAGTTGTGGTTCCAGTTGCTGTAGCGGTAGTGGTAGTAGTGGTAGTAGTAGTAGTAGTAGCAGTAGTAGCAGTAGTAGTAGTAGTAATAGTAGTAGTAGTAGTAGAAGAAAAAGAAGAAGAAGTGTAGTTGAACATGTAGTTGCAGTAATGGATGTAGCTGTAGTGTAGAATAGTTGTAGTTGCAGCTGTAGCGTAATGTAGTTGTAGTTGTAGTTGTAGCTGTAGTGTAGTGTAGTTGTAGTTGTAGTTGCGGTGAAGTGTAGTGGTAATTGTTGTTGTTGTTGTTGTTGTTATTGTTGTTGTTGTAATGTAGCTGAAGTTGAAGTTGTAGTTGTACTATGGTGGTAGTTGTAGCTGTAGCTGTTGTTGTGGTGTAGTTTACTGGTAGTGGTAGTTGTAGTTGTAGTTGTAGTCTAGTGCGGTGTAGTGTAGTTGTAGTTGTAGTTGTAGTTGTAGTTGTAGCGTAGTTATAGCTGTAGTTGTAGTGCACAAAGCGTAGTTGAAGTTGTAACTGCAGTTGTAGTTGCAGTTGTAGTTGTAATAGTTGTTGCAGTTGTTGCAGTTGTTGCAGTTGTTGTAGTTAGTTGTAGTTGCGCTTGCAGTTGTAGTCACTTTTTCGACATCTCAACTGCCAAAAGTGGTCCGGAGCTGGTGTGCTTTGTACATTTTGACTTCCAAATGCGCTTCGCGCCACAACGGCGTGCACTTTTTCGACATCTCAACTTCCAAAAATCGTCCGACACTGAGGTGTTTTGTACATTTTGACTTGGAAATGTGCTTCGCGCCACAACGGCGTGCACTTTTTCGACATCTCAATTGCCAAAAGTGGTCCGGAGCTGGTGTGCTTTGTACATTTTGACTTCGAAATGTGCTTCGCGCCACAACGGCGTGCACTTTTTCCACATCTCAACTGCCAAAAGTGGTCCGGAGCTGGTGTGTTTTGTACATTTTGACTTCCAAGTGTGCTTCGCGCCACAACGGCGTGCAATTTTTCATCTCTCATCTGGCCAGCTGGCTCCGCACCCGCCGCTTTAGCGAGCCTACTTTTCGACCCTCCGGAGCCCCAAATCATTGGGAAAACACAGTGTTTCGCGACTTTCCTACCTTTTCACGGGTCTGCATCTTCTTTCTTCTTACTCTTTCTCTTCTACTCTTCTTTCTTCCTCTTCCCTGCTCTGCTTTTCATCTGTCCATATTGTCGGAAGTTTGACTTCTAAACTTCCTTCGATTATACAATACAATACAATACAATACGATACGATACGATACGATACAACACAATACGGTACAATACAATACAATTACAATACAATTACAATACTATACCATACAATAATACAATAGAATTTAATATAATATAATATAATGTCATGAAATATAGTATGTGATATAATATATGTATGTATATATATATACGTATGTATGTATTGATTTGGTTTAAAGAGAAGAAAAAACATTTTAAAAAAGGCATGGTGTCTCACGGCTTCACAGTGGCTTCTTGACTGATGGCTGGTCCATCTGGTCTGAGCTCTTATCAACTCACGGCGGTCGTACATAGACTTGAGGCAAGCGCTTGCCTGCCAAATTTGCACGAAAAGGGGCTCCTTTAGGTTTGTGTGAACACGTTGAAGCCGAACAACTTTATCTCTGGCAAAATTGATCTGGCAGCCACGCACAATCAACGCACTTTGATACCTTGAATTCCAACACCGACACAATCAATATTTGCAAAGAGTGGACATCCCACCTGGTCTGAAGGCACCGAGTCGTGACCGAAAAGTTCGGCGCCTGTGCCAATACTTCAATACGCAGTGCCAGCTCGCGCTGGATACAAGAGATATAGTTTGATATAGTCTGATACAGTTTGGGATAGTTTGGGGTAGTTTGATGCTGTTTGGATCCGGAGGGAGAAAATACTGGGAAATGCAGCCACGAGACATGTCATACTGAGAGAGCCGTAGTTGCCGATCATCTGATGCACCTCTTCGCTGGGGAGTTCTGGTGCAACGGAGTGCAACTGTCTGTTCATACCGAAGTGACTGTGAGTGCATCACTTGAGTCAAGCAGTGCAAAAAAGACTGTGAGGGTGCAGCCGAAAATGCATCACTTGAGTCAAGCAATGCAAAAAGAATTGTGAGGGTTCAGTCAGAAATGCAAGATGACGTCTGAAAGTGTTGCAACTCAATCAGTACTGCAATACGGCCATTCACTCTTTTGCTTTTCTGCACGCGTCCAGGGGTCTACTCCCGGGACATCTGCAAGAGGAAGATGGTACCAGTTGACGGCAACCAGGATGGTACCAAAGACCGAGATCCACCAAAGGAGATCTGTCTGCTACAGTCACATGCTGATGCCACTCTCTGCCGCAAATCTGGGAGCAAAGCCTGCAGCCACGACGTGTCCCTCTCTCGTGGACGGATATCGTTTCACTTGATGGTGCAGTTCCGATGGGTTGAGCCTTCTTCAGGAGGCTCGTCACCTTTGCCACCTCCGAGGCAGCGTGCATTTTGGACCTCCCAGCAACTTCGGAAAACTCGCCCTTGATCTGCGACTTGGCTAGCCAATGAAGCACCTTTCGATGTCTGACGCGTGTTCTTTCCTCGCACATTGCATTATAGCTTGAAGGATCTTTCAAAAACCAAAGGGGACAACGAGTACACGCTCAGTTAGCATTGTTCAGAAACATCCAGGGCGAGTAAAGCATGAACTCAAATGACATATGCGCAACACGCATACAAACCTATCAAGCGCCTTGGGGCAGTTTCATTCTCGATCGCATCTATTTTATACATACATCTAAGTATTCATATATTATTATATGAGTGTGTACATCTCATATGTATACGCCATACGTCGTCGTTGAAGTTGTTTGTTGACGCACATGTGGAGGTTCCAGAAAAAAACATCACAAGACAAAAACATCACAAAAACTGCAAACATCAAACGACATGGATTCACTGTGCAAATTGATTGACTCACGCTCATTCACTTTTCTCTGCGCAGATCGGGGGATTCGAATTTGACATTCCTCACTGGTTGTGAGATGGGTGGCATGACCCAAGAAATTACACACGGTTGCACTTCCAAGGTTTGGTCTGCATTGACCTTACGATTCCCTGGCATGACCCAAGAAATTACACATGGTTGCACTTCCAAGGTTTGGTCTGCATTGACCTTACGATTCCCCAAAGGGAGTGTTTTGTTTCAGAGGAGGGTGGGTGGGTGAAACAAAACAGTCCTGTGCTACCTGTGCTACCATAGCACGTTTCCCACCCACCCTCCTCACTCGAGATGTAAAACGAAAGATGAGCATACATCATTTAAGATTGACATGCATTGTTTCACTTGTGAACAGATACTACACTTGACATGTCACACTGACATCTGGCAACATCACTGGTGTAGTTGTTTCCGTTTGTTCAACATCATTTTTTTTGAAAAACATCCACAGAAATTGCGTGCACATGCAAAACACAAACGGACACATGCATTCCACATTCAAACACGTAAAGAGCAACGTGAGCTCTTGCTACAGTCTGCGCTTTTGGAGACATAACCAAACATAAAAGACTGTAAGATTCAACACCCGGCAGGTTTTTGAAAGCCGCTCATGCCTTCGCTTTCCTTCATACTATAAACTAGCATTAGCAAGCTAACGCAAAACTTATAGCTTGAAGGATCTTTCAAAAACCAAAGGGGACAACGAGTACACGCTCAGTTAGCATTGTTCAGAAACATCCAGGGCGAGTAAAGCATGAACTCAAATGACATATGCGCAACACGCATACAAACCTATCAAGCGCCTTGGGGCAGTTTCATTCTCGATCGCATCTATTTTATACATACATCTAAGTATTCATATATTATTATATGAGTGTGTACATCTCATATGTATACGCCATACGTCGTCGTTGAAGTTGTTTGTTGACGCACATGTGGAGGTTCCAGAAAAAAAAACATCACAAGACAAAAACATCACAAAAACTGCAAACATCAAACGACATGGATTCACTGTGCAAATTGATTGACTCACGCTCATTCACTTTTCTCTGCGCAGATCGGGGGATTCGAATTTGACATTCCTCACTGGTTGTGAGATGAGCGGCATGACCCAAGAAATTACACATGGTTGCACTTCCAAGGTTTGGTCTGCATTGACCTTACGATTCCCCTTTTCTGCTTCAGCTGCATTCTTTCACAATTGACTGGAGTTGTTTGAGCGTGATGGGACACTTGCCTTCGCAAGTCGAAAAAGGTCTCAAAAATTCCAGCCCTGCTAAGGTGCCCCTGCTTGGTGGGTCAGCCGGGTTGCTAGCTGATGGCACTCGTCCCACCCAATGCAGGGATTGTTGTTTTTCATCCAACTCTTCAAAAACCATAAGCATGTCTCGCCAAGTCACCTGAGTTGATACACCTTTCACGAGTGCGTCAACGACTGGCCAGTTATCAACAAAAATCAGAAGTCGTTCACCAGTGATCAAATGAGACCAAGTGTTCATGGCAACGAGGACTGCGTAAAGTTCGACAAGGCCTATGACGTGCTCCTTTTCACCATGTTCTCTCCACAGGTCCAGAAGCTCGTCGGGGACCCTTGCTCCAAAAACGAAAGTTCCTTCAGCCGAAATGCAAACACCTCCAATGCGGGCGACCGCACTACCATGCTCAGTCTCAAGGGATCCGTCAGTGAAAAGGATGACTGGCTTGCTCTTTTTGGATATTCTCAAAGTTCTGGGTTTTCCACAGGACAATCTATGAAGCAAAAGTTGGATCGCCTTGCAGGCTCTGTCATCGATTGTAACTTGGTCTTTGCCCAGACTCGTTGCTCTTCGCAAGTCAGCAAGCGCCAGCCTGCCTGTTCTTCCCCACAACTGGGCTTCGGCGTATTGTAGTTTTCCAAGCTTGCTAGGCATTTCGCTCACCACCAAAACTCGTTCAGCAAGCATCTTTTCCAAAAAGTCAACCGTTTCGTCAACACGTGATTTCTTGTTCTGAACTTTTACGAAACCACCTGTCACTTCTGTCAAGTCAATCTCCACACCAAGCAACTCAGTGACATCTGAGAAAGGAGATAATTTATCCGCACTGTATTGGAAACCAAGTATGTCAAAAAGGCCCAGGGCTGCATGTAAAGAACTTTTCTCATGGCACTCATGCGTAAGGACTGCAAAGTCATCGAAGTAAGCGGCCCAACACAGGCCCATGCGCAGACCAGCAGCGTGTAGGAAGGCGCTGACTCTAAGGAAGTGGTGCACACTGGCTGAGGCCCCAAATGGCAAAACTCGGGACACATAACATGCAGGTTCTCTTTTGTCTCTGTCCCACAAAGTTACCACCGTATGTTTGTGCTCCGCAGGGGCGACTGCCAGTTGCTTGTATGCGCTCTGCAAATCCACGCAAGTAGTTTTGAAAATAGGTTGCAGCTTTTTCCAGTCAGCATGCACCTCACCGTTCAGCACGGTGCCATCACTCAAAGAAAAGGAAATGTATTCATGGAAAGTGAAATATTGCGCAAGGATCACTAGCGCCCACAGCACGTGGTCCATGGTCCTCAACTCAGGCTTCTCCACCGATCCAAAAGTTTGATTCAAGGTGTTTTCACGGAAATCGTCAATTGGTCGTGTCTTGTTCTTCTGACGCACTCCAAAACGACGAACAGGCAACCAATCCTGTCCAAGCATGTCAGCTATCTGCTTGGTGGAGTATGGCCCATCCAACCACCCTTTTTCTTGTTCAGACATGGTCACTTGCAGAAGTTCATCTTGTAGATCATCACACGCAGTAAGTTTCATTCTGCCCAAAATGGTAGGCCTGAGATGCTTCGTATTCTTATTCAGTTGTTCAACCGACAGCGCTGGAATATTCACCTGAGGTTTGAAAACGCCACAAGCACCGAAGTTGCCGGTGAGTTTGAAACCATGAACCATTTCATCAAAAAGTTCTGTGTCCGGCCAGTTAATTTCTTCTGCAATTTGTCTCATTAAAAGGATGTTCTTCCCACGAAGGACGCCAGCCACAGTTTCATTCATCTGATCGTGTAATTGCATCTCCATAGGCTGTAGTTCCTTGCACAAAAATTTCCACCTGGTCATGCACTCCAAGCGCTGTTTTGTCACTGCAGTAGGTGATGTAGTGAGATACCAAAACAAGTTCTTGACCATGGCATCAGGCAGGTTCTTGAGCTCATCGTAAGGATGCCACAGCTGCTTGGAGGCTTCCACAAACTGTTGCATTGATCTAAAACATCCAAAGACGCACAAAAACAAGTTTCCCAACTTTCCCTTGTTCGCTTCAGTTCTGAGTAGCTTGCACCCTGCTGGAATGTCCCCGCATGCATGAAGCAGGCATCTCTTGTGGTCAACACGTGGTATTGCCTCCAGCAACATGGTGCGAGTCCACAAAAATTCAGGAATCACTTGAGGTACCCGACGTCCTCGTTTCTGTGTCTGTGGGCCCGTGGCTGAAGATTTGGCTGTGAAATCATCTACAACAACGCCACGGTTTTGAGCAATTTTTGAAACAATCTCAGCATAGACTCGACACATTTCGTCGGGGTATTCAGCTTCTTTAGCTGTATTGAAAGTGCCAGTGCTGGTGTCAAAACCCCAACCTTCATGTTCATGATCTCCTGGGCAAAAACGTTCCAAGGAATTGTACAACGTCGCATCACTGACCAGAAATGTAGTGAGCTTCTTTCTCGTGCCACCGAACGCGCACGCATGGCAGTGCACCCATTCACCATGTACCACTGCAAAGCTGAAAAATTGTAAATTCCACATCAAAGGATTTGTTGGATTCTCAATTGACCAAGGGATGGCACGTCTCTGCAGTTCTTCAACAAGTTGTCCCAGTCTATCATACAAAGCGTTTGCTCCATCGACCCTCATCTGGTCATGGTATGAGAGCCCACTCAGACCCAGCGGCTGTTCTTCGGATCGTAACGGTTGTGGATCTGGAGTGCCATCAGCCATTGGGATGCCACGCGCTCGGCTACAGGTGCCGCAAGGAGGGGCAATATGACATGCCAAAATAGTATAGTTGTCAAGCAAAAACAACAGTTGATCCCAAGCATGTGGTTGTGAAAGATCCAGCTGAAAAATCTTACATCGTGGTGCATGTCTGTTGTGTTGGTGATCAATCGGCACAACAGGAATGCCTGTACTACGTACCGCCGCCGACAACTTTGCACTGCCGGCACACAACTCAAGAAAAATGCAAGGCTTCGCATTGCCTGAAGGTTCAGGCAACAAAGCATCAATCTGAATTTTGGTGTCCTCTTCGAGACGTGTAGCAGTTTCTGCGTCCTCAAAAATTTTGGTACTGCCTGAATTGGTGAAATCGGTACAACCCTTGTCGTCCGTTTCTCCTTCGACTCCGCCATGGAGTCAATCCTTGTTGTGGTCCAAGGCAGGATGGGGCTTATAGCAGCCCTTTACACAGCAACAATGCAAACCACGTTCACACTTTTGCTTGTCGACAGGGTGAGGACAGCGCTTGAGGTTGTAGCCAAAACAAAGCCTAACACCTTTGGGAGTGGCTGCTGACACTTCTCCTAATGCCAAAAGTTCATGTGGAATGCGTGCATTGTTGGAGCCCTTTCCCTTGCCCTTGCCTTTGTTCACACCTTTCACATTGGAGTCAAATCTTTGCCTCTTCAAAGGTCTCTCAGCGGAAGGTTTAGGCGCCTCCCTTTCCGGCTTTCCGGCTGCAACAGGGCGAGGCTGCAGCAATGACAAAACCTCTGAAGATTGCATGCACCTTTCAAAGATAGCATCGATTGGACGTCCATTGGCCGTCGCTTTGATTCCCTCTCGTGTGTTCTCACCCAAAACGACAAACAGTTTTCTGTCGGCTTGCTCAAGCTGTTTCATGGTGGTCCTTGCAAACCCGGTGCTAGGTTCCTCAAGTCTACTTTGCATCATCTTTTCTGACCACGCCTCCATCAAGGCAAACTTGACCAAATTCGCCTGCTCGAAGGCGAGTGCGCGCCTTGTCAGCGCGTATTTAACCTGGATCTCACTGCCTGTATTGCACGGTTCAACATGACTGGACTTTTGCAGCTTCAAGACACCAGATCCATCAAATGTCAATTGAGTGTCCCTCTTTGAGCCTGTAAGCAACTCATGTTCCCTGCTCACAGCAACCTCCCAAGCTACGTACTGAATACGGTCGCTCTCATATATTGATATGCATTTGTCTATAAGGCTGTCACCAGGCTCCAACGGTCCAGCAATGTTGATGCCCTTGAGGCGGTTCTGCTGTTGTTTGAGTCGTTCAGCTCTTTCAGCAGGAGCCAAGCGACGAATGGGAGTTTCATCAGTGGATTCTGCTTTTGATTTTATATCTGAAGCAACATTGACATATGCCTCATTGAAAATCCGTCTGACAAAGGACATCTCAATGGTGCTGGGATCTTTTCCATATATCTCTTTGGCTAATGCGACAAGAGGAGATTCATCAACTCCAGAGGGGGAGTAGTTGCAAGCAAATGCAAAACGTGACATTGTCGTCAACTGTTTGGCCTTCATGTTCGTGACGACGTCATCGTCGAATCCAATCTCTCGGCATCTCTGAAAGAAAACTGCTTCGCTGTCTGAAAAACTCATTGCGACGTTTGTCGGGGGAGCAAACAGAACAGTGAAATGAAAAAGACATGACATGAAAACATTTCACTGACATAACTGTGACATTCAAAAGGATTCATGGTATTGCACTCACATCTGAAATCTATGAAATTAAGCTCCAAGCAATTTTCCTGAGAGAAACCTGAAATGCAGGGTTGAACATGTCGTAGTGCCCTGTTCGTGAACATGCTGTCGCTTGACAAGTGGCACATTTCGCCACGCTGATGAGCCAGGAAAAATTGTGAAAAACTTTTAAAAGCATGACATCTTTTGGTGCATTACCAGGCATGCATGTGCCTCAGGTGTGCATTTCACCATGACGCGTTGTCACTGATATCATCATCAGCTGGCTCTTTTTCCAGGACTCATAAAGCATCAGGCTGCCTTGAAACACATGTTGCAGGCAGGAGACAAAAAGGCAGGCTTTGCCGAGAGGACCTCATAGCTGCCAGACATTCTGCATCCGCATCTGAACTCAGCCCCAGCTTCATCTGCTGTGACATGTATGCAGCGCGAAATTTTGTTTCTGACATACAAGGCGACATCGCCTTCGAACTCTTTCTCGGGCTGCCAAGTTCCAACCACTTTCTTGCAGGCATCTTCGTCGCCTTCGCAGTCAACCTCTTCCTCATTCTCTGTGCACGTGCTTGATGACTCACCTCCGTCATCATCTTCTGCAGGTGGATTGGGCTCCATGTCGATGAACCGCCCAGATCTTGATTCGTCAGGCAGAAAATGGCCTGACTTGATGTCGGCCATCATGTTGCACAGGTCTCGGAGCGGCCCAGCTGCAGCGTCACGGCTGTACACCAGCATTGACGACTCCTTGGTTCCTGCGCTATGGTATCCAAGTATGCGTCGTGAATGCCCTGACATGTTGTACTTCGCACACATCGACAGCAAACTGGCCTTGCATGAATGTGTGCCCAATCACCGGCCCTTCAGGCTCGACATCCTGCAAAAGAGCTCTGAGCCACCCCGCTGCTGCGGTGACTGTCAGCGGAACTCGAGACCAACCACCTCCAACTGCAGGTGTTGTAAGCAACGGCACTGAGTTGCGAGACTCTCCAAGGGCTGGAAGGACATGTTCATCCCTCAGTCTCAACCAAGGCTGCACCCAGGGCTGCTCTCCCAAGCACATCAGGGGCACCGCTATTGGGATGTGCCTCGATTTCTTCTCCAAAGTGATGGAGGTCTTGGTCTTCTCTGCGAGGCACTCCAAAAATCCAAAACCATCATCTCTCTGGTCAAGGCTCACGGATGAGACTTGCAACCCATCGGAATAGCGAAGCCTCCCATACACCAAGAAAAGAAAATAGCCACTTGCCAGTCGATCAAAAATTGCCCTGTTCTCATCATGGACAATGGCTTCCAAACGCAGAATTTGCTTCACAGTCAGTGGTGGCCTTTGCACCAGCTTTTTCCTCTGAGAGTACAGGATGTCGACCAAGCCTTTGATCCTTCCAGATGCTCTCACGGAAGTTGCACCGTGAAGCCCAAAATGGTGATCTGCAAAATTGATCGACATCAAAAGCGACCTAGGAAAAGAGGCTGCTTTGTGGTTGCACGCCTTCAGGTAGTCATACACCTGATACTCGTAGAGAGGCAAGCAGGGTTTTCCTCGATCCTTGTAAAAACTGATGTACTGTAACAGCGGGCTCGCCCTGTTGTGCAGTGTAGCCGTGGCCTTTGCTCCCAAGGCATCGGCAATGCTTTCCAGCAGGCCTCCACGGGCAAACTCCATGACTTTGCACTGGACCTCCAGTCTAGCTATCTCCAATGCCCCAATCTCATGCAGGATGATGGCAGACCACTTCTTGTAGGCTGCCTTCCTCTCCCAGGACAGTTTTTCTGACCACAGCCGGTTGTCGATGCTGCTGGCAGCTCTGAGACCAGCCATACGGAAAGCAGAGTCAGTTGCAACCTCATCCATTGGCGTCTCACTCTCAGGTTGAAGAGGCATCGGAGGGATTGCAGACTTTATCATGTCAGGAAAAACTGTCCTCATACGTTTGCAAACCTGCCATGGTGTAGTCATCGTTCTGTCCCAGGGCATGGTGAAGGCCGTGGTCTTGTTGCTGGACCAGACATGTGCAAGGTGTATGTCATATGCATCACTGTCAAAACTGTTCGAATTGTCATCAGTCATTGTAGGCATTGCAAAGAGAAAATGTTACAGTGCTATGGATTACCCCTGTCAGCTTCAGCAGGTGTCGGAATGAACCAAGCCAAGGGAGGGTCCGGAACCCTCGCAGGATGCTCTGCAGCTTCTTGTTCAGTGCAGAAATCTCGCACCTCCAGCAATGTTGCAAAACAAGCAGATCGAAAGCAAAGAATGGTGTGAGTGTCACAAAATTGCAGAAACAGTGCACTACCGTTGTCCACTCCAAACAAAGTATCAAGCACAGGATTGTTGAAAACCTGATCGTATCGGTCCAGGTCGTGCTCAGACTGCACGTCAATGTTCATATACCAGCGTAGGCAGCAAAAGCCAAATGAAGCAGCTAATCCACCCTAAAAGAAATCCGGTGAATCCAATACCCAAAACAGCTTCAATGCGAAAAGAGGAATGCCACGGAACACAGCGTGGTTCTTGACGCCAGGCTTCAACTGCAGTCCTTCCACGGACTATGGCACCGCGCCGGTGCTACCTGTGCTACCTGTGCTACCATAGCACGTTTCCCACCCACCCTCCTCACTCGAGATGTAAAACGAAAGATGAGCATACATCATTTAAGATTGACATGCATTGTTTCACTTGTGAACAGATACTACACTTGACATGTCACACTGACATCTGGCAACATCACTGGTGTAGTTGTTTCCGTTTGTTCAACATCATTTTTTTGAAAAGCATCCACAGAAATTGCGTGCACATGCAAAACACAAACGGACACATGCATTCCACATTCAAACACGTAAAGAGCAACGTGAGCTCTTGCTACAGTCTACGCTTTTGGAGACATAACCAAACATAAAAGACTGTAAGATTCAACACCCGGCAGGTTTTTGAAAGCCGCTCATGCCTTCGCTTTCCTTCATACTATAAACTAGCATTAGCAAGCTAACGCAAAACGTAGCATGCTCAACCTAATCAAAGTCGTTCCACCGGGGAAGTCCTCTTTCCGGTAGGACCGGATGCGCAAGAAGCGCAAGAAGAACACTTCTGGGTATTGCGTGCATCCCACCTTCAGGATGTCACACGCCCTGAGAATCGCAACGTCAGGACGTGTATGACGTAGACACGTCGCTCGTGATTCTTCTCTGGGAGACAAAGGCTGTTCAGCAAGGCCTCCAACAAGGAGATGGCCCGGGGGCGGGTTTTGCTCCATGTGAGTCAGCACGAAGTTGTTGTTCCACAATACAAAGGCTCACGTGTGGGAAGTGAGCCATGGTCTGTTCTTCCTCAGTCATTTGGAACCACGCAGGTCTCGATACGGCCACAGGCCACAAGTTGACACAGGTCTCGACACAGCCACAGGTCTCTCGCCTGGACCTGGCGCGCACTGATCAGGACGCTGACACATTCTCACAGCGCAGGCAAACGCACCGCCCCGCGCAAGAGATGTGAGCGACTTGGTTGGATCAGCGACTTATCTGTGAGACATAATGCTGTGTATATTACATTTCAAGATATATATGTATATATAATACAAAAGATCATGTGTTATGTATATATTAAACACTGCAGCAGTTTGACCTGGCCTGCTGCGCCAGCTCCTCCCAGGAAAGGGTTTCCAGCCATTTGCTGCTCATCACGAACCAGTCCCTCTCGAACTGCGTCCAACGGGAATGGCCAAGAATCAAGGAATGCACGCCTCACTGTCAGCGACTCAGCCAGCGTATACCGCACGTTGCGGTCAGCTTTCTTTTTTGACCGCCACCTTGGCCGTGGCCTTGTGGAACTTGAGAATCTTCTGGTCACGCCATCTCTTGTCTTCGTCAGTGAGGACGACGGCATCAGCCAACTGATGATGCCGATGCACCGCACTTTTGTCAGTTTGCTTGGGGTTGGCACCACCGTGCGTCTGCTCGCAATGCCACATGCAGCAGGAGAGTACTTGCAGCAACTTCCACACAGGTCCATCACCTGATCCCTCCTCGTAGGTCTTCACCTGACGTGGAGTAAACATGCTACCACTCGGCTCATCTGATGCATGAAACTCTATAGTGAGGTGTGACGGACAAAAAGCTACCACTCGACCGATCTGATGCATGAAAGTGTGACGGAAAAAGCTACCACTCGACTCATCTAATGCATGAAACTCTTGTGAGGTGTGACGGGAAAAAAGCTACCACTCGACTCATCTGATGCATGAAACTCTTGTGAGGTGTGACGGAAAAAAGCTACCACTCGACTCATCTGATGCTTGAAACTCTTGCGACGTGTCTCGAAAAGGAGACAATGCATCCAAGTTGCTGGCACCAGCGCTGTGCCCTTCTCATCCAACTCGTCCTTGACCTGCACCTCACCGAGATCCGGCGAAGGCACACCCTCATCTCTGGCCGGTTGGCCTGCAGCTCTTGGTGCTGATGCCGCCTCATAACGCTGCGTCTCCAACGGCTCAGGCTGCATTTCCCCTACCCGTCTTTTCCATTCATCCTTCTCTTGTTCCAGAAGCTGCATCCTCTGATTCACCAGTTCCAGCGACCTTTCGGCCACCTGTTGCTTGGCAGAAGCGATCTCGTTCCTTGCTGTCTGAACGGCCAAGTTGACTTGAGCTTCCCTGAGTTCGTCTTGCAAGTTCATCATTCGCAAAAAAAAAATCCGGTGGAACCAATGCTTGAGGCACCAAAGCGGGCCTGTTTTCCTGCGCCCGTGGCACACTCGCCAACTGCCTGCCCAGCTCCCTGAATCTCGAAGCTCAAACTCCGACGAAGCCCGCATTGAGACCTCTGAACCTTGTGAGGCCCCCATCTCTTGCTGCATCTCCTCGGTCACCGATGGCGCTGACACTGCTCCAGGGCTTCGAGGACCAAGGATATCCAAAGAAAGTCCTGGGACCATGGACATCTGTGAAGGAGCACCAATCTGCACATCTGCTGGGATCGTAGTTATCTGCGAGGTGTCCACATTTAATTTGGAGCTGTTCCTAAAGCCACCTGCATATCTCGAATGATCTGGGGAACAGCAGCTGCGGCGTCCTGAACATGACCTTGGCTCAGAACAGCTCGACGCCGAATCATGAGTCCATCACCCGGCTAGCAGCCCAGGTGGGCGTACCACCCTGCACCTCGCCCATCTGACTGCTAATCAGTGGAGTGCCAGGACTGATGTCCAACCTCTCTCGCATGACCATTGGAGAGAACGATTGTTCCCTGCGAACAGGGACAAATCCGAAATGGCTTCTGGATATGCATGTTACAATTCTTGTCTTGGGCTCGAAGGCTCTTCGGTCAGATATGCGATATTGAATTATTCACTCAAGTTCACGAAGCCCACTTCAACATGTGTCCTTTCTTCAAAAGACTTTTGAAGTGACTAGAGTATGACGTAGTATGACTCTAGTGACTCAGGGAGTGCCGAAAATGCTGCTAAGCGACCTTGGGCAACTGTTGCAAGACGGGCGGAGGATATCTGGCATCGCGCCGGACCTAACAATGGCTCTAGGAAAACTGTGGAAAACTGCTCTTCAATGGTTGATTTGTTTGGTGCAAAGAGCCTGTATCGTGCAAAGTTGCCCATATCCGACCTTTCATAGTTCCTGAGACCTACCTGCAAAGCCTGGAAAGCTGATATTGAGTACCGAACAACCGTGCTTCATGTGCTTCATGTGCTTCATGTGCTTCATGTGCTTCATGTGCTCAAAACCAGTGGTCAGAAATCACATGACCTCAATGTCCTATGATCCCATCGAGTCCTGGTGGCCTCCTCACAAGCCTTGGAACACTCCCTCAAATACTTCAGCTTCTCAGCCTCAGGGACAGGGACACTCCTTGAAAGGGACATCCTGAAAGGGGAGGATTACGCCGCTTTCTGCCAAGTGCCGCGTTCGGACATTTCTCTCAGGCTTAGGAATAGACATGGCTGTACTCAGGTTTACCTTCTTGTCGAAAGTAGAGGACAGGCTGTGTGACAGCAATCCTTTGTTGAATAGATGCTACTTTGTCACTCTTCAAAGTTGGATGCAAAGATTCCAATAAGCTTCTTCAAAAGACAGAGACTATGACTGGCCAAACAAAAGGATGATGTACAAACAGGTTGACTCTGCAAGAGAGCAGCACAACAATCTTGACTTGTTCCTAAGGGACCACCAACTTACGCTAGTTACATCATGTTACATCTAGTTACAGCATGTTAGCTCGGGATGTTCAGGTCATAGCTGAAACATGGGGAATTGGGACGCTGTTGGGGGCCCTGCCAGCAAGGCCCGGCTGGAGAGCTTCGCCATAAGCACGCGCTGCGTTGCCAAAGGCAGGTGTCCAGTCGATAAGAATTCTATACATATCGATATACCCGCAAAACCCCTGTCTCGCCGTCGCCAAAATTGTCATTCGTCCCGTTCGATTTTTGCTCCTCGTGCAGGCAAAACGCGTTTTTTTTCTATTTTTAAGTTCAAAAAAATGCATTTTGACCTGCGGCCACCAATGAATTTGAGCACGTCCATTTTGCCTGGCGGGCGCAGTGATTTATGACCTTGCAAAAAAATCGTATTGCATTTTCGCTGGCAGGCGCGCAACTTTTTGCGTTTTTGGCAGGTTCTGGATTGTCTTTTTTTGTGTGTGTTTTTTTAGCTGGTTGCGGCGCCGCTTCCTTCATTTGGGGGGTGGGGGTGGGGGCATAATAACGTCCTTTCGTTCCCGTCCAATGATGTTACGCTCTTGACTTTCTTCGGTTTTATGTTAAGACGTTAGTGATGTTACGCTCTTGACTTTCTTCGGTTTTAGGTTAAGACGTCAGTGATGTTACGCTCTTGGCTTTCTTCGGTTTATGTCAACCCGTCAGTGATGTTACGCGCTTGGCTTTCTTCGGTTTGTGTTAACACGTCACTGATGTTACGCTCTTGGCTTTCTTCTGTTTATGTTCACACGTCAGTGATGTTACGCTCTTGACTTTCTTCGGTTTTATGTTAAAGACGTCAGTGATGTTACGCTCTTGACTTTCTTCGTTTTTATGTTAAGACGTCAGTGATGTTACGTTCTTGACTTTCTTCATTTTGATGTTAGAGACATCAGTGATGTTACGCTCTTGACTTTCTTCGGTTTTAGGTTAAGACGTCAGTGATGTTACGCTCTTGGCTTTCTTCGGTTTATGTCAACCCGTCAGTGATGTTACGCGCTTGGCTTTCTTCGGTTTGTGTTAACACGTCACTGATGTTACGCTCTTGGCTTTCTTCTGTTTATGTTCACACGTCAGTGATGTTACGCTCTTGACTTTCTTCGGTTTTATGTTAAAGACGTCAGTGATGTTACGCTCTTGACTTTCTTCGTTTTTATGTTAAGACGTCCGTGATGTTACGCTCTTGGCTTTCTTCGGTTTATGTTAACACGTCAGTGATGTTACGCGCTTGGCTTTCTTCGGTTTGTGTTAACACGTCAGTGATGTTACGCTCTTGACTTTCTTAGGTTTTATGTTAAGACGTCAGTGATGTTACGCTCTTGGCTTTCTTCGGTTTGTGTTAACACGTCAGTGATGTTACGCGCTTGGCTTTTTTCGGTTTGTGTTAACACGTCAGTGATGTTACGCTCTTGACTTTCTTCGGTTTTATGTTAAGACGTCAGTGATTTTTCGCTCTTGGCTTTCTTCGGTTTTTGTGAACAGGTCAGTGATGTTACGCAATCCTGAACGCAATGACTGTCTATAGAGAAGATTGCTTGGCAGGGATAGTAAAACTATCTCTATCAGACGCCTTCAAGGTAGCAAAGCTACACTGGATGTCGTGAAGCACAGGAAAAGAAAGATGCTGATGTGTGGGCAGATGGCGTTTTGCAACATTTTTCCATTGGAAATTTCCAGAAATCATGACAAACCCCCAGTTTTAAGCAGTTTCAGCCGACGGCGAGACAGGGGTTTTGCGCGTACATATATATATATGTATATGTATATATATATATAGAATCTCACAAAGAGACAGTGAGAATTCTCACGAAGCTTCAAAGTAAATAAAACTGCCTGAAGACGAAATACAACGAAAGAGTGTGGAGTTGTTGAGGCATCCAGCACAGATTAAGACAGAGCAATGACACTGGCCATGTGTGTCTCTATAGACTCTATGTATCAGATCTTGATACAATCATGATTATTTCCCTGATGCGAAACAGGATGAGCAACGGCTGCACCTCAACGTTTTCAACATTCAGCAAACGTGGCTTGGACTCTGCATCAAGCTCCTGAAAAGTGCCAGATTCAGGATACAACTAAGATCTGCTTTCTCGTATTTGTCACCAGGAATCGAAGGAATCGAAAAGGTAGGAAAGGCAGAAGCTGCTCAGCTACTTGGCAGCTTAGCGCTGCATGTCTCTATGTGTTCTTCCTTAAGTTCTTCCAGTGTGGGTGTGAAGCTTCATGGGAAGCTTCATGGGAAGCCTAGCCATGTCTACGCCTACAATACATGCTGAGCTACGTGCCGATGCCAGTTCTGCCATCTCACCTCACTCCCAACAAATTGGAAATAGATGTCTTCGCCTCCTTTGACACCAAGAACCTAACATACAAAAATTATAAAAGCTGCGTGTTTTCCATGGAGATGCCATCATGCTTCAAAAAAACTGTGCCCAGTACGTAGAGAACCTGCTTGGCAACTGAGGGGTTGGCTAGAGGCCAGGTCAGCCGAGAGGATACGACAAAGCATAGCGCTCTCCTCCGAAACATCACAAAAGTATACAAAAGTCTCTAAACATGCGCAGGTACCCGCTACGAAAGGGACAAGAAAAGGGAAAAGAGACACAAGTCACACAAGTCACAAGTCACACAGGTCACATTCTGAAAGCCTGAATACGACTCACCTCCAAAGAGAGCTTTTGATGATAGGAAATTGTCCTGATGCGAAGTTCCATTGTCTCTTGGTATACATTCAATAGATCCGTTTCCTTCCAGAAAGACTTCATGTTTTTTTCATTGTTTTTTCCGTGTCTCCTTGTTTGCATCTCGGTCTCCAGCATAGCCTTCTGCCATGGCGCAAAAAAAACAATTTTCGAAGCCTGACGATTGAGTGGATTTGCTGCTCAGACAGCTGCCCAAATTGCTGATGCCCCCATGAAAGCTGGAGGCTGGGCAACAAAGCAGTAGCAACAGTAGCAACAGTAGCAACAGTAGCAACAGTAGCAACAGTAGCAACACAGTTTCATACACCAATAGAGTCAGTAGAGCAGGGCAGGGCGTGGACACTGTGATGCATCAACTGGGTTAGAAATACACTCTGGAGAATCAAACCAGTTGAGCAAACCAGTTGGCTAAGGTTCAAGACTTTCATGGCTGATCCTGTGAGGCTGCTCAACAACTTTGAATCTGGAGCTTTCTATGGCTCAGAAGCTGCGGTAGAATCGCTCAGTCAGCAGGGTACAAAACTTCAAAGCGATTTGCTCTGTACACAAGCACTGCAAAATGTGTCCTGTCGTACTGTGTGATAGCGCTCCACTTTTCTTGCACGTCAGCATGCCGGGTAAAGGCAAGTACATTGGCTGATTATCGGCTAACGTAGAGTGATGCAAATCCAATGGCTTAAGCACTCCGAAACTGTCAACTGAAACAGAAAATCCGAAAACCTTTTTGAAAATATGAATTGTTGTAATATCGCTGCAATTTCACAATATGAACAGAAAGCTCAATTGGCCTGTGGAAAAGAGCGAGCTCCAGTTTTTGTGCTAAGCCATCAAATACCTGGAAGTCTGCCGTGCACTGTGCCGTGGCTTGAAATTCGTCCTTCCTGGAGTACAATTGAAGAATTTGAAGCAATCAGGGCCAAAACAAAATGACAAACGAGACAATCGATGCATTGCACTGCCACAATCTGCCACATCTATGACTGTCAATGGTCCCAATGACATACTGACACGTTCTTCCTAGTCGCAAAATCAAAACACTTCTTGAGATTGAGACAAACCATCTGAACAAAGATATATTGAAAGGCATGATGATACTTTTTGCATATTTGACAGTTTTGCCTCATGGATTTACATGGTGGTCATTTTAATGTTCGAAATGATTTGAATCAATTGAACATGGAAATATGTCTCATGTTTCAAAATCAATATATTGAAAGTCATATATACTGTATATTATGTATATATATATATATATAAATGTATGTATATATATACGTATATACGTATATATGTACATATATATACATTTATGTACTGTATATATATATACACATATATATATATATATATACGTATATTACATATTGCTGTTGTACTGTGGAAACAATTTCTGTAGCGATTTCATTTGGGAAACGACCCCAGGATTTCTTGCCTTTGGCCTTCTCGGCGCTCACGGCATCGTGAATCTCACGATCGAATGCAAACGAAAGAAAAAATCAGAAATTTCTCTGTATCGTATGATTATTGTACAAAAATATACAGAAATACATATATCATTCGTATATATTGTGTATATACATACATACATTACTGCATTACATTACATTGCATCGCATCGCATTGCATTGCATTACATTACATTACATACATATTCTATACATATATATATTATAACCAGTGATGGCCTATTTGTGTGTGGCCACCCTGGGTATATAGGAACTATATGGGAAAATATAGGAACTATATGGGCAAATATTGGAACTATAAACAAATATGTTGGAACTAAAAGAAAGAAATGCAGGAACTTGAAAAGACTGGGTTGTGCTGAAAGAATTGCACTTAGGTTCAGCCTTTTAAGTTGGCACAAACACTTACAGAGATGTGGGCATTCATACCCCAAACCCCAGGATCAATGATGATGTTGGAACCAAAATCATAGAATTATAAATAGCCGGCTTATGTTCTAAAATCTATCTAGGTAGCTTTTTCAAAAGATATGATATAACGTATGTATATACTTGTATACACATCTAATGATGTATTGTATTCATATAAAATACATATGTAACAATTATATGTATGTATATGTATATATATATATACATATTCTAATGCAAAATCAAAACATATTAGATATAAATACTGATATATTTAGGCTAAAACAACGCAAGAATCCAGTTTTGCGGGAACGGCCGCGACGGTTCCCGACTGTAATCTTGAATACAGCGTGGAACGGTTGCGACGGTTCCTACACTATATCTTTTTTGCAGTTTCCAGGAACGGTTCCGAACGGTCGCAGACGGTTCCGGACTATATCCGTTTTTTAAGGGCTATAGCATGGAACGGTCGCGACGGTTTCCGACTGTAATCTTGAATATGGCATGGAACGGTCGCGACGGTTTCTGCCTTGTAGCACGGAACGGTCCTGACCCCTAAATCATATGTTTGTTTCTCGTTTTATCTATGATCCATTTTTTTTCGAAACATATTAGTTTCAAATTTTCAGCTAAAAGCTACAAGTTGTAAGTTTTTCGTGTACGACGTGCTTTAAAAGTTGTTTTGATATATGCGTTGGCGCGGCCGCAGAGTATAGTAATTACCATAATTCAGTGGTATAGCCAAAATAGTATAGCCCACAACAACCTACCCAAAATTCCTTTAAGAATATGGGTGGGATGGAAATCATCAGCAACATGAACAAATCTGCAAGTTGGTTCCTGCCAGTGATGAAAGAAATGCATCATCGATGTTCTTGGTGTAGCTGTGGGGGGTCACCCGGAAAAAACAGCACAGGGAAGGAGGGCCCCGTGACTTAAATCAACGTGCCCCTCGATTCCAAAAACCAGGCAAATTCCAAATCTGGTTTTCCATGCCCAAACGGCTTCTGTATCCCTGGATCTCTTCAAAGCTCTTCCGGCTCAATTTGTGGCCCCGTAAAGCCACATGTCAACCATACCCCTCCAATGCCCAAAAATGGAACCGTAGAAACCGTAGAAACCGTCGCGACCGTTCCTGGGGTCTGAAAATTGCAAAAAATTGGCTAGGAACTATACGGAAAATCTCAGGAACTATATGGAAAATCTCAGGAACTATATGGAAAAACTTCAGGAACTGTATGGAGAATCTCACGGGCTATATTGGAATGCACTAACTGCCTGGCAAATATCAATCTTCAAATTCGCATGCCCTCTGAACATCTTCAACTACACCCCACTTTGATCTAAACATCACTTTCCAGCACATGGGGTACGCCAGTTCTGCGGTTGGGGGTGAGCAAAAACAGCCCCATGCCGACTCTGAAAGCTAGAAACTCTAAACTTCCAACTTTGGCCTTCCGATCTGACCTGTTGTGTCCTTTACTTAACTTGAATTTTGATCCACATCACCACATCACCACATCACCACATCACCACACCACCACCATCATCATCATCAGCAGCAGCAGCAACATCAGCAACATCAGCATCATCAGCATCATCAGCATCACCATCATCATCATCATCATCATCGTCCTCATTCTCACCCTCATCCTCATCCTCATCCTCTCCTCATGGTCATCATCGTCATCCTTGCTCATGGCTCTTCCTCACATGTCACATAGATCACAGGTCGTAACAAACCGTGCAGCAATGATGTCAGTCGCGAATGGTCAAAAGTTAATAACAGAGGCATCTTCACGATACAGGCGGGTACAGTCCAGTTGAATTTTGGATCAAATGTTGCTTGTCATTGTGCGTTGTATGTCGTCAATGCTTTCCGTACCCCATTCTGCCAGCGAGGCCGTGTCGTATCACAATTTGTGATTTGTTAGGTTATTTCATCCAACTTATTATGTAAAATTCAGCGTTTGCAGTTGGTTTGATACGTGGTGGTTTTGAAAAGGAAAATTAGTTCCGATTCAGATTTCAAACTTATGACTTGTCAAAGGTGTCAGGTTATCAAATTGAAAAACCGTTTAGTACGATAGTAACAGTAATAACATGTTTTTCAAAGAAAATATTGCTACAATCATTACAGTATACCTATCAGTTTTTGAGTAATATAGTAGAGTGTACAACCGCGCATGCTCGGCCATTCAGAAGCGCAGAAGCCAGGAACATGTATCTAGCCATGTGGCGGTATGCAATATTCAGATGTAGGAAAGCATTCCCAAGTATCATGCACATATCATGTGCAGATTCCGATGCATAAGTTAAGTCTCAGTCACAGTCACAGCTCATAGTTGTCCCAAATCCAAAATAGTTCCTGAAGAACTCAATATGGTTTCTGAAGAATTCAATATAGTTTCCAAGATCCCATTTGGATACGTCACAAACCCCTGGTTAAATAGGCCAACCTTGGTTATAATATATATATACAGTATATGTATGCATCGAAATGTGATGGATGTGCACATGATATTTGCAGACTACACAATCTATAATGCATGTTAGATATACATGTGTGATCATGTGTGTCTGTGTGCGTGTGTCTGTGTGTGTGCTTGTATATGTGCGTAGCGTTGCCGATTCATGTTCAATACATTGATAGAATGTTTGTCCAGTAACACTGCCCCTTTTCCGTAATCAACATCGAAATCCTCATCGATCGTGCGATTCAGTGAAAGCTACAACTGAACACAAGACAAACTCCCGCGACGATGAAAACACATGAAAAAAATATGAACGTTGACATTTGAAATATGATAAAACATGGGTACTATAATTAGGGAGTCGGTGGAAGCTGTAGTCCAAGCCTGTGATCAGGATGGGTCCCAGACCCACTGCAAATTGGCCATGTTGACCAGTTCGTTTTTAAACTTCTCATGCGCTTCCAGTGTTGAGCTTTCGTGCTGAATCTTGAATTCAAGGATACAATAGAATCAAGGTGCATGAAACTTCAGAAGGAAAAAGAAAGTCAAGAGTATGCAGGCAACATTTTCAAGATCATTCGCTGAGTACGGTTTCTTTGGCTGTTCTGGCGGGCTGGGTACATGGCCAAATTTCCTTTGGAGTGGCACTCTCAGTGGAGAAATCTGGCGGAATGGAGCCTGCAAGAGGAAAAGGTCAAACTCCAGCAAACTCCAGCAAACCCTTGTCGTTCGGACAATCACCGCAGTGTCCAGTTTTTGTGTCGACACCGTTTCACCATAAGATGCGTAGCATAGGTTATCATAGGTTCACAATTCCTAAATCCAAATCCCACCCTCTTGCCGCCTTTCTGCATGGCCTGCGAGATTCAACATGCAGCAAACAAGAGACAATTTTTTTGCATTGTTTGAAAATTTGAATGCCTTCAGGACCGGCATCTTAGAAATCAAAGCATGCTGGATGGATTGGATTCGAAGTAATATCACTGACATGCGTTGGCACGACGTTGGCACGTCGTTGGAACATCATTGGAACGTCGTTGGCACGTCGTTGGAACGTGCTTGTCACTTGGAACAGTCTGCACCTGTCACCTCTCGGCTGGTGGAGAGTTGCCGGCCGCAGCCCCATCTTGGTTTCGGGGTCTCTTGAGGAAGCACAATTTGACGTTTTTTTACAGAAATGCAAAGCAGATCAAAAGAAAACAAAGAAGTAGATGATTTTGCTACTGTTTTGCAAGTGTCTTTCGAATGTCTCTGATGATTGGTGTATTTGTTGAAATCGTTGTTGGGCTACCTGGACTTTGAAGTTTGGCACCTGAGATGTCTCTCCAAGTGCAACCAAGAAACGCTCGTTTGGCACGTCTTCGTCGACACGAGCGCCAACCTGATGCAAGCTGTCAAATGGATATTGAAATGGTCGGATTGAAAGGTTCGTCTCCTTTCACGACATGATTCTTGATATCCTTGCAAAGCCTAGCCAAGATGTTAGACATACCCTGCCACGTTGTCGCGAGAAACTATCGTCCAAGAGCTACATGGACTTTTCGACTTTGCTGGCGCCTTTTTGCCTTTCAGCCGCCTTTTCGGCGACAATGGCAGAGCGACGGTGTTCTTCACAGGCTTTGCTGGAGCCTGATGGGGAGAATGGATGAGAATGGCACAAAAAATGTAAAACCTGCTGGACTTGATTGGTAATTGACGTATGTATACATATAATATATATATATTGGTATATATATGTATACAGATATGTTGTATAATATACTTTAAACTATATGCTATACATTTTACATGATATATCATATATTATACATTTAAAAAACATTATATATATAATATTATATATAACCTAAATTATATATACTATATGTTTGAAAAATTAAATTAGATTTCACAGATTATATATTATATACAATATATTATACACGATTGATGGTATTTTACATATTATATCTTATATATATTGTATTTTAGGTATTATATCTTACATACTATATTTTATATCTTATATATTATGTATTACGTATTATGTATTAAATTTTGAATATTATCAAAGGAAGTTGGGAAGCAATACTTCCGAGCTACGAATGACTTTTACCTGATGGAATTGACCTTGAAGAAGGGTGGTACATCACATGACAATACATACCAAAAGAGTAAGAAGCTACGACACAGGGTGGTGACGAAGGGAAGTGGTGAGGAAGGGAAGTGGTGATGAAGGGAAGTGGTGATGAAGGGAAGTGGTGACGATGGGAAGTGGTGAAAGGGACGTGGTGACGAAGGGAAGCGGTGACGAAGGGAAGTGGTGAGGAAGGGAAGTGGTGACGATGGGAAGTGGTGAGAAAGGGAAGTGGTGAGAAAGGGAAGTGGTGACGAAGGGAAGTGGTGACGAAGGGAAGTGGTGAAGAAGGGAAGTGGTGACGAAGGGAAGTGGCGATGAAGGGAAGTGGTGACGATGGGAAGTAGTGACGAAGGGAAGTGGTGAAGAAGGGAAGTGGTGACGAAGGGAA
>CAMXCT020002818.1:0-32722 GCA_947184155.2 Cladocopium goreaui
CCAGTCGGGATCCAGTCGGAATCCAGTCGGGATCCAGTTGGGATCCAGTCGGGCACCAATGTCGGGAGGCAGCCAAATTCATAAAAAATAGCATTTTTGCAGTGTTTTTGCATGTTTTTCGGTGATTTTGGCTGCTTCCCGACAGGTCCAAACGTGGTGCCAAAAATTCGAAAATTGGTGCCCGACTGGATCCCGACTGGATCCCGACTGGCCAAAAGCGGTGCCCAAAAATGCAAAAATTGGTGCCCGATTGGGTCCCGACTGGGTCCCGACTGGGTCCCGACTGGGTCCCGACTGGATCCCGACCCGGTTTCTTCAAAAAAACCCCTATTTCCTTAAATTTGAGCCCCTATTTTTGAAATTTTAGCCCCTTGCCGTGCCCCCCCCCCCCCCCTCCGGACCCCCCCCCCACCAGTCTTAAGCCAAACACGGGCTTGGCAACCCAATATATCTATACTGTGTGTTTATAGTTTATGGCTTACCATATTTATAATACACATACATTAACATGGTGTACAACAGTTTTTTGATGAATGATCATTGTTTCGTATTACCACTTCAAATTTGGATTTGTCAACGGCAATGGATTGAAATGGATTCCAGTCCAGTAACGCAAACAGGTTTTTTCGTTCGACTGTTTATGGGGGGCCCAGTGGGCCCCCAAAAAGCTTTCTAAAACATGATAAAACAAGTGTTTTCAGGGTGGTAACCGATATGGAAAGCCATATTTCCAGGTGAACCACAGCTTTTTTTCTGTTCAGGTGGGTGCGTGGACCACGAAAACTCAGGACAAGTTCTGATCCAATGATGTGTATGATGTGTTCGTTGTCGTCGTTAAGGGCGAACAATTTATAACAACTTTATTCGATAATTTTTCGAAAAAATACATATATATATATTATGAATGATTTCGAAGAATGTGGCAGTTTTGTTTATTGTTTTTGTTGGTAAACAATGGCACAATTGACACATATCTCTTGATAATCCCCAGATTGTTCCATTTTCTCAGGGCCGACAAATAGGCCAAGTCTAGGGGGTCGAACATGTGCCGCTGAGTGGGGACCACCAGTAGCAGGGTTGCTCCAACCCATTGGGTGAATGATAGCTATAATAAGCAGGGTAAATTGGTATATGTTGATGCCTTCATCCGCCCATTTTAATCCATTGTAAGCTTATCGACCCATCTGGGGAGTTCTGAGCAGTCCTGAGCAAGTGAATCTATATAAATTCATGCATTTATAATCAGAGATAAATATATGTATCATAATATAGACGCAAACATAAATGTTGGAGTTGTTGTCCTGTTCGAAGCCAAGTTCGAAACCAGCCTCTGGCGGTGCCCACGATGGAGCCCATCCCCGCCCCAAATCAAAGTTTACCCTTCTGACAATCAAACATGGCTGGCAGGGGTAATCCCTTATAAATGGCATGTAAAATACAGAAAATCGATGATAGATGAGACAATTTTCTCTAAACATGATCTCTAAACATGGGATTCGTCACTGCCATCTTTGTCTAATAGAGAATGAATACTTTGTGCCCAACATTTTTGAAACAAACTGTCAACATTCTTACACTAATCATCATAAACACTCTCAAAAGTTGTCCTGCAAACATGTGTATAAAACCATGTCCCATTTCCAAAGGTAGAATCAACAACCACAGGCATCTGATGGTTTTTTTTTTGTGGGGTTTCTCTATGGCTTTCAGATGATCAGATCCTGGGAAAATGATGGTCCAACCCGGGGGGAAAAGCTGTCCTTGCTGTCGACTGGGCTCGGCAGGGTGAAGAAAATTGAAGATGTTTCTGGTGGCTACATGAAATTGATTGCCTTCAATGCCCCCTGACGGGGATGATGTTGAAAATTCTGTCAGGTGTTTTAGGTATCAGTTTGTGTCTCCAGAATTTTCAGGGCCTTGATCAAGTGCCGATGACTTTCAAGACTTCTGAGCATGAACCCACAAAGTGCCAGTGGAAAGTGATTCGCTTTTCCTATGCATTTGAGGATGTGCGATATTGTGTATGCCAGATTTTGTTGCGTGATCATATAATATGTATACGAAGATGTTTCACGCAGTTTCTTGGTTTCAGAACATGTTTCTTAATCCATTTGCAAGATTTTAAGCAACTTATATATATATATAATAAACTTATATATATATTATATAATATCGTTCCCACATAAACCAAATGTTTCCCTGAACAACGTTGTGGCCACATGGCATTCCCGCACCAAGAGCTAGCGCTGGCGTGCAGCTGAGCTCGGCGGCTTGGCGATGGTTCAAATTCGCCAACGCCAAGTTGGTTTGTGAGTTGCTTTGTAACGAGTAGAACTACAATGTGGGGCCCCCTAGATAGCTAAGTTGGTTTATAGACCCCATGAATACTATTATAGTTATAAGTACAATAAACCATAGTTATTGGAGTTATTGGCACCAACTTAGCTATCGTTTGGGGGCCCTACATTGTAGGGATAACTAGTACTTATGACAAACCAATACCTATGAAAAAGATGATAAATCATTATAATGACATAATTATCATTAATATGGTAAAGTATTATATTATATTATATTATGGTGTATATTGACATGTACATTGACATACCAATACATATTTATACATAATATAAGCTTGACCATGGCACATGTTTGCTGTGACCGCGTACGATTTGTAAACGGGTCGCGGAGCCTCGGCCATAGGTCGAATTGCCGGCTTTTTTTCGGTGAATAGTTCAACCATGTTGTCCACCGCCAGGGGTTAGATTCCTTTTTTTTCCCAAAAAATACTGGGGATAAAAAAGGCCTGAATGTAGTTACTTGTTGAAGATCATCCCGTTAAGTCTGATTTCAGGCCCAAGATTTCATCCCAGGCCCATGGGGATACGCCTGGACGGATATGGGATGTAATTGGAGATAATTGGGGATTTACCTCACATTGACCCTGCTATGAGTTGGGGGACATGAATCCATGGGGATAAAATGACCTTCAAAAAAAGCGGAATTCACCAAAAAACGCGAAAATGAGTGTTATTTACTGCAGTTATGGCCATTTATCAGTTATAAGTACTAAGAAAACCCCATTTATAGAATGTATAATCCCATAGAAATAACCAGTTATAACTGGTAAATGGCCATAACTGTGGGAATATACCGCATGATTTACCCTCTACAAAACATGGAAATCCATGCTGTTTCCATATTGGATATGATCTACTTTCATGGACGTTACCCGTCACTGTACCCCGCCACCAGCAATGCAAATCGAATAAAGATGGAGCTTTAGAGAGGAAAATCACTTATTGTATATTAATATATAAATATTTGTGGATTTTCCAGCTAGCCACCTTTGATTACCAGAGGCGTCATACATGAATATTAACCACTAATCACAACCTGAACCTCCTGCCCGATTTCAAAAAATGTGCCCGTTTAAGGGTCTGAAAGAAAAAGGTGTCCGAAGTTCCGTGGCTCTCCATAGTAATCAACCTGATTCTTTCCCCAAAGGCTCGATAGGACACTTTTGTCACGCGCTAATGCATGTGCAGCATGCCAAATACGACCTCGAACAGCCACGCCTGACAACATGGGTTGCATCGCAGCACATGTAAACAACCGAGCTTTGGACAGGGTAAATCTAAAGTATCCACCTCAACATCACGTATGTTTTTTCATAGGCCAAGAATGGCCAAGATACCTCCAGCAAACAACCTTCAGCTATAGCGCAATTTTCACAACACCACATCAACAGTCGGGCTTTTTTTTTTCATACCAAGAATCGTCATGCAGGGCGTTCAACATTCAACATTCAACGCAAAAACACCACAGTCACAACAAACAAATACATAACATATATAAGATGAACACTACACGCGGCAAAATCCAGAAACATGCGCACCGGGGGTCCAAGTAAAACGGAAATGAAGCCATTCCATGAACTAAACGGTCGATGGAAGAACTGGCTAGGCTCAGACTGAAACAACATGCCCCCCACAAGCTCAAGACCACATGGCGGCGCCTTCTCTTCGGACCATGCCTTCTGTTCGGATCATGCGTAAAAAGGGTTTTCAAAAACACGCGACACGTCATGACGGTCAAAACAAGAGGGTCAAGTGGTACACTTTTTTTTTCGCGCCCGTTTCGCGCCTTTTTGTGCCCGTTTCGCGCGTTTTCGCGCCCGTTTCGCGCAAGACCCTTGGATAATATCAGGCACAAAATGTCAACATCATGCATGTCAAAGCCGACCTAATGCAAGGCGCAAACGTCAATCTGACCGTGTTTCCCAGAGTTCACGGTCAAACTTTGTCATGCACAGCCATGCCACAGGCCGGCTACTTTTGCCATGAGGTGTTTCCACATATAGTCCCATGCATCAAGCACTTGTGCGTCGTGCCATGAGTTACCCATGGGCAGGGCTTCAAACATTTCACAGCGGGCGGAAAATTTCCGATTTTTATCCTGGAGGAGGAATCAGATGCAACCATCTGACAATTAAGTCATGCATCCAGTCATGCATGGCAACAAGAACGTCTTCAATATCGTGCGCAGCAGCCTTGCTTTTTGATTGAAGTAAATCATGGTAAAGCTATATATGGGGTATGGGGATATTTGGCACAGATTAATAGCTGCATGTTGGTCACATCATCTGTGCCCATGTCATCTTTCAACAAACACATTGTGAAAGTAACTATATAGACTATATAGGCCAACTAGGCTTCAAACCCAGCCACATGCTTGCCAACAGGCCTGATTTGGACGTATATGTTTGAGCACAAGTTGGGAAGGGGCTGGCAAAACTGACAACGGCACAAAACATAGCCATTATTAGCCACTTGGAAAAATATGTCCACACAGTTGCCTTTTAAAAAATGTGCTCGAAAATGAGGTTGTTTTCAGAATCTGCCCGTTTACCACAAAAATGTACCAAACACCCTAAAAGTACACATTTATCTGTACCACTGGGCGGTGCAGGAAGTATTAACCATTATTAACGATTGACCATTAGTAGCCATTATTAACAATGTTTTCTCATTGGTTACATATCAGTTTCCGTCGTTTTTTGGTTGCTTCATACCTCCGATTCTCAGGCGGTCGGTCATGGCGGTCGACGGCGACGGACAAGTCTTCGTCTCGGTGCTTGAGAGGCGCGGCCATGGACGGGACGATGTGTATTTCAAGCACGAAGAGAAGGGGTATAATAGCCATCTGTCTGGGTTGTTTTTTACCGGATGATTTACCCTCTACAAAACATGGAAATCCATGCTGTTTCCATATTGGATATGATCTACTTTCATGGACGTTACCCGTCACTGTACCCCGCCACCAGCAATGCAAATCGAATAAAGATGGAGCTTTAGAGAGGAAAATCACTTACTGTATATTAATATATAAATATTTGTGGATTTTCCAGCTAGCCACCTTTGATTACCAGAGGCGTCATACATGAATATTAACCACTAATCACAAGTATTAACCATTATTAACGATTAACCATTATTAACCATTATTAACAATGTTTTCCCATTGGTTACATATCAGTTTCCGTCGTTTTTTGGTTGCTTCACACCTCCGATTCTCAGGCGGTCGGTCATGGCGGTCGACGGCGACGGACAAGTCTTCGTCTCGGTGCTTGAGAGGCGCGGCCATGGACGGGACGATGTGTATTTCAAGCACGAAGAGAAGGGGTATAATAGCCATCTGTCTGGGTCAATTTCATCACGACCGAAGCCTGTTCTCCCTAACACTGGATTCATGTGTTTTTAATAGGGAAATCATCCCCATTCATGGCCCAACAATTCAGGTTAGTGATGCAATTCACCCAGATCTGTTTATGGTGATGACTTAGGGATGGTTGGTTTTGGTCCCGGTTTAATCAATGACATGTTAATCACCATACAAATATAATTACCTGTATACCTATCAATCATCGTCGACTATAATGTATACTACCCCTTCTGTAAGTGATGATTTGTAGCAAAAAACACCATGTATGACAAGTAAATCATCATAAATCATCATAATTCATCATAAATCATCATACATCATCATGAATTATCATAAATCATCATGAATTATCATAAATCATCATAAATCATCATAAATCATCATAAATCATGAATCATAGATGTGCATCCCACTTGGGATTCGTGGTTTATAATCCCATATATAAGTCATATTACTTACCATAGGGGATATGCCATTTCACTAGGTCTTTTTTTGGGCCTCACCATATCCCATTTATTGCTAGTACCATATTTGTACACCTGGCTCGTCATACTTCATGAAATACCCCATAAAGAATTTCCAGCTGTGCCTTATGCGATTGTATTTGCTTGCTATGTTATGTCTCTCGTGAAGATGTCCCATTATATGCCTATAATACTGTATATATTTATATACATATGTATAGGGATATATGTATATTATATTTCAACCTTCCATGAAAGATGTCATTACATCTCATTTTATCCCCCAAAAATGCATCCACTACTTTGAGTGTGATTGAAACTGCACCCGAATGCAGACCCCTGGAGAGTACCGCCATTCAAAGCTGGAGGGATTTGGGGTATGCTCTAGAGGTATCTTCACAGCAATTTAGGTAACAAACCCATTTTAACCTCTGGTTGGTGGTTTCGAACATTTTCTATTTTCCATTATGGGATAATCCTTCCTATTGACTTTCATATTCTTCAAGATGGCTAAAACCACCAACCAGAACCTCATGTCACCATGTGTTTAAAAAGTTGGACCCAAAAATCGATCTTTTTTACAACAAACATCCGGTGAGACAATTCCACTGGCAACCCGCTGCCAGGGGTGAAGAGGAACCCAATCTCACCTGGACCTCCTGTCGCTGCAGCATCAGTGCGTTTCGCATCGTCGGAGGACTGTCGGTGGCAGCACTGGTGGTGGCACCTTGGTGGTGTTCGCATGTTCTCCCCATTCTATCGCCATGTTCCCATTAAACTCTACTAAGCCTACAACCAACTGAGCAGTGTTCAAAACATATTCAGTATCCCATCAAAAATCCCACATGTGTTCCACATTTTTCGACTACATCCCATGTGTCACCATTGGGATTCTGTCGGGATATGATATGATGGTATATAATGGGACATATTATCACAATATCTTTATCATAATAGGAACATATACATTTAATACTAGTAATTATAGATGAACATGCTTGTGATTTCCCTGGAAAAGTTCCCATTAGTTCATGGTGTTTACCATGCCTATCATATTATCATATTATATATCATGATATATCATATGGGTTTATCATTAGTTATCAAATCCCCTTATCCCATCATATTTCCCACACAGTTCCCAATATCTCCCATTAATCACCATTGGTAAATACAATGGGATAGAATGATATATATATATATATATATATAGTAACTATTATAGTAACATTAGTATAGTAACTCAATGTTACTAATTGCAACCTTCAGTTATGATAACTTGGCCATTTACCATTTTTAACTGCTTATTTCTATGGGATGAGATACATTCTAACTGATGGAGTTTTGTTAGTACTTAGAACTGATAAATGGCCATAACTCCAATAACTATGGTTTATTGTACTTATAACTATAGTATTCATGGGGTTTATAAACCAACGTTCACATCACTGGGGGGCCCCACATTGTACTAATTGCAACCTTCTTTGTTAATGCTACTACCATGAGTTCCAGCTCAGGTAGCCTGGCAAAGATTTAGCTCTGGACATCGCTTCGAAAACTTCGAGGGCTTCGAGGGTCGTGTCGACGGTGCCGCCAGGGGGTGGACCGGGAGGGATTTTTTGGAAAAAAAACGGGAGGGAAGATCTGGGAATTTGACCATGAAATCCTGATTTCAGCACTTGAAAACAGGAGTTCACATGATTTAACACATGAACACTGAGGCTCACTGAGGCTCACTGAGGTTCAAGCAGTGAAAATGGGCCGGCTGGGAGTCCACATGAGTGCATACCCTGTGGTGATTAAGATAGCTATGAAAAATCATCCTTTTCAAGAGGCAAATCATCAGAGTAGTTAAATTCTCTTGTTTCCATGGCTATTGTTTTGATTACAATAAGGTAAATCACGTTCTTCCCATCAACAAAAGGTTACTCTGCTGGATCTCAAACGCGGTATCCCGATTCCGCAGGTTCGCCTTCGATGCCGTTGATGCAAAAATGGCTGCCGATCCACCAGGCGTCTCGTCACGAAGAAATGGGGGTCACCATCCGAAAGACATGTTGAATATCTCCAATGTTATGGCCATGGCTACCAGTTATAACTGGTTATTTCTATGGGATGAGAAACATTCTATAAATGGGGTTTTCTTAGTACTTATAACTGATAAATGGCCATAACTGCAATCTTCGGATCTAATCGCAGCATGTTAGTATATCTCCAAAATTGATACAACACATGTTGACAACACATGTTGACCATCCATATAGTAGATCATGATATACAACAAACTTGGAACATGATCTAATCATATCTAATATTTTCTGTTGTATATCATGATACGTCACTATCATGATAAGCCCTTTTTGAAAATATATTGAAACAGGGATATATCATTATATCATATGTGATATCATTAGCATTATCTGCGTCAGACCGGGAACCACATGTTCAGAACAGATTCGATGCGGCCTGCAGCCTGGAGCCGGGTACTGTAGTTATGTTTTGCTATGGCTACCCTCTGGTAAACTAACATAACTATGGAAAAACACATTTTTTTTATGGGTAAATCAACTATAAATTGCCATTTTCAATAGCTATATTAGTTTACCAGAGGGTATCTCTAATAACTAGCCAAACAGTTGTTGTTTCTTTTTTCCCCACCTGCCAGGTGAGGGTTGTTAGATTTTATGTCAGTTGCTTCCTCCTCGTCCTCCTCCTCATCCTCCTCGTCCTCCTCCTCCTCCTCCTCCTCTCCTCTCTCCTCGTCTCCTCTCCTCGTCTCCTCTCCTCCTGCTCCCTGCCGGACTTCAACCACGACCATCCACGCCCAGTGTTCCCTGCCGGACCTCAACCACGACCATCCCCACCCAGTGTTCCCTGCCGGACCTCAACCACGACCATCCACGCCCAGTGTTCCCTGCCGGACCTCAACCGCGAGTATCCACGCCAAGTGTTCCCTGCAGCATGCCGGACCTCAACCACGACCATACACGCCCAGTGTTCCCTGCCGGACCTCAACCGCGAGTATCCACGCCAAAAGATATGCCACATAGAGTGCCAGAAGATATGCCAGATAGAATGTTAGAAGATATGCCAGATAGAATGCCAGAAGGTATGCCAGATAGAATGCCAGATAGAATGTCAGCTAGAATGCCAGAAGATATGCCAGATAAAGTGCCAGAATGTTTGCCAGATAGAATGCCAGCAGATTTGCCAGATAATATGCCAGAAGATATGCTAGATAGAATGCCAGATGGAATGCCAGAAGATTTGCCAGATAATATGCCAGAAGATATGCCAGATAGAATGCCAGATGGAATGCCAGAAGATATGCCAGAACATATGCCAGAAGATATGCCAGAAGATATGCCAGAACATGCCATCATGCCAGAAGATATGCCAGAACATCTGCCAGAAGATATGCCAGAACATCTGCCAGAAGATATGCCAGGTAGAATGCCAGAAGATATGCCAGATAGAATGCCAGATCGAATGCCAGAAAATATGTCAGATAGAATGCCAGAAGATTTGCCAGTAACAAAATGTATAAATGTCATGGTGGGGATCACACGAAGTAAAGTAATTTTTTTGTGGGGTTGTTGTCTGGCTAGAAGATTGGCGGTGCCAAGATGGGTAAGTGTCTCTATGAATTTATACTTACGATAGAAATGTTGTGTTTATGGTGAATTGACATCTACATTTGATTGAGTAAAAACAAGCCAAGTGCGAAGTCGGAAGCCCCACTATACTAGGACCTCACCAGAAGGGATGGTGTGGAAACCAACATTTCTCGTTTGGTGGTACACAAGCATTTCATGTTTATCAAGTGGATTTGTTTGTGTCCTACAATAACTTTCAACCAACAGTAGGTAGAATATATGGATGGTGGCATTATCACTAGTTGGTGGTATGCATTTGCTTCATGCGGAGGTTTCCTAATCCCAAATTAGACAATTTTAGTACTGAAACCATGGTTTTAGGGAGCCACCATTTTCGAGAAATCCCCATGTATGATCATGTATGTACACTTTACAAAATCCAAACAACATATGTTTTTCTGCTTGTATTCCCAAGGTTTGAAGGAAATGGCGAGTAGAATAGGATAGTGGATGGTGACACAATCGTGAGCATGTGAGCAGTGGCCGAAACCCAGGTTGATTACTTTAGTAATTACAGGGGATTCTGTTGGGGCTTGTGGCCAATCGTGGGAATTCCTTAATTTATTTATTGGTAAAAAGGGATGACAGCAGGTGTTAAGGTGCATTTTCCTTGAACAGATGACTGACGAAACCAACGAACGCGAAACAAACAACCATGTTGGCTGTATATGTGTGACGCCTGCCAGGGTGAAATGAGTGAGTTCAATGCTTTCAAGAATTTGACCCGCTTGATATTCTTTTTGAAACTGCCCCCCTGGCACGCTCACTCTAAGTAACTCCGGCTTCACGGTCTACTGTGATTTCACCTGATTTTTCGTTCCCTTTGAACCCTTAAACAAAACAGTAAAATTATAGTATGTAACAATGTAATTCGAACATTCAAAGATCCCTCAACTTCACTGGCTTCAAGGAATCATTTACATGCTTCCATCATGTTTTCTTACCATTTCTTACCATCAAAACATGCTTCGGATTTTCTCGGTAAAAATGGCGTCACCGCCGACAGCGCCAAGTCTGAAGTGCTTCCCTACGACCAATGGGTGAAAGCCTGGCATGTGAAAGTAGGTGCCGCAGCCCCGAACGCTACGCATCGAGGATTCCCAGGGTGGCAGTGACAATGGAGCCCCAAAAAATATGGGATCTTTTCATGGTATGTAACCCATAGGATGATATTCACATTCAAAAAATGATGGTACAGTTATGGCCATGGCTACCAGTTATAAGTGGTTATTTCTATGGGATGAGAAACATTCTATAAATGGGGTGACTTGTTAGTACTTATAACTGATAAATGGCCATAACTGTAATGGTATATAGTTATACCCGCAGCACGTGCGCTAAGCCCCACAGGTATTCCACTATATAATACATTAATGCACATTATCACAGGGCTTTTTCAGGGTTTATGTAGGGGTTTAGGGCGGTTTAGGGTTCTTCTTTAGGGTTAATTTAGAGTTTGTTCTATGGTTTTTCTACTGTTTTTGATGTTTATGTAAAAAGCGGCGAGTAACAGGGGGACTTTGCAAACCCAGAGCCATCTAGAATCGATTTTTTAAAGCGCCAATCACAAAGTACTGTAAGGGTCACCAAAAAATGAGGGTTCCGACAATCATCCCGAAAGACTTTGGGGCATAGCACAACTGAATGTAGTTATAGTTGCTTACAGTACTTCATGGTAACTATGTTTGATTTAAAGATTTAATGACATGTATAACCAACAAATTCATCTTTCGGTGTGGACCTGAACATGGTGTATACTGTATACGTAGTGGCAATGTGAAATGTGAATTGTGATGGTCTACTCTCAGAGCTTCTCCAGGTAAAAAGCCGCTGTCTCCCCCTTGGTGACGCCACTTCCAGCAGTTTCTGAGTTCGGATGGGTTGTAACAGCAGACAGCCAACCCTTGGGATCCACATCATTTTGGGGATATTCAGATGATATTCACATTCAAAAAATGATGGTACAGTTATGGCCATTTACCAGTTATAAGTGGTTATAAATGGGATTATACATTCTAGAAATGGGGTTATAAGTACTTATAACTGATAAATGGCCATAACTCTATACAATGGTTTTTTTCGGCGAACGCGGAGCCCAGCTTCCGCTTCCCGCATCCGCAGGTCGCTTGACGGATGTGGTGTATCACACCTATTCGAATCATCCCGAGTTCGTCAAGGACGGGTGAAGCAACGGCTGAAGCAATGATAAACACCTTGGACAATGGAAATTCATAGATGTAGATGTTACATTGTGGTATACAAGTTATGTATGATCTACATATCCTACTCTTTGATCCACAGATATATGATATATTCCTATACTTCCACATTGTCGGTGCATTGCAATGTCTGGCAGAATGCTTGTATATCTGGTGGGTCAAATCCTCGTGTGTTTGATGTTCAAACAGTCAAACATGGTTGAACCCCCATCGTTGATCATTTGTGCAGCTTTAAAGCACCATTTTTGATGCTTAAAACGCTTGCATTCGTTTCATCCAAAACTTGGGAGCCCGCAAGCGAAGCTGCTCGCGACTCGCATCCGTTGGAAGGAGCTGAATGGCATGACGACTTTCCTCCAGAGTCTTGACGATTTTTTTCAGGGATGGTGCCATGGTGCCTTAAATTTTCTCGTGGGATGAACCAAGCACCGGAAAATAAACCGTGGATTTCTGAACCATCCACTGGACTACAATGTGGGGCCCCCAAACGATAGCTAAGTTGGTTTATAACTCCAATAACTATGGTTTATTGTACTTATAGCTATATTATAGTATTCATGGGGTTTATAAACCAACAAACATCACTGGGGGGCCCCACATTGTAGGGCCTGTTTGTTTATTATATAGATAGTAATCAGCTGTGACGAGCTTTGGGAGGAATCGCTTCTTCATGAAGCTCGAAGATGTGTTCTATGTAGGTCCATAGAGCAGCTACATATTGGACAACCCAATCCGGGACTTCCCTTGGCCTCATCGGTCTCCCGTTTCTCAATTCGGCCACCGAGCGGGTGGGCTCATTCCCGAAGCCCAGCACATCTACTTTGGAATTCCTGAATCAATGACCCTCTGACAATCAAACATGGCAATGGAAAATCCACCATTTATAGACGTGTTTCCATGCTTTTCCTATTAATGCCTCCATTCATCTGGGATTTCCAATTGCAATGTTTGAGTGAGGGTATGACGAAAAATTTCTGCAGCCAAATGGTCTTTCACATCTGCTCAGGTGGCAACTTTCACACAACTGTCCTAAGCAAGTTGCAGCTTGGTCGAAGTTGGTGATTCACCCAAGGTAAGTGGGTAACCACAGTTATAAGTAGGCTAAGTCGCCGAAGTACCCTCTGGTAAACGTTTACATATCTATGGAAAGTCACCATTTTAATGGGTACATCCACTACAAATGGCCATTTTCAATAGCTATGTTAGTTTACCAGAGGGTAGCTGTGCCCATAACTTATAGTTGCATCCCAATTTGGGACGTGACATCGGGATATGGCTATGGGTCAGTTCACCGATCCAGTCTCTGGTGAACCTTGAAAGAACTGAGATTTATGGATGTCCATCGCCTAAAAATAGCAATACCCTCTGGTTATTTAACATAGCCATGGAAAATGGCCCATTTACAGATGGTTTACCTATTAAAAATTGTGATTTTCCATGGCTATGTTAGTCATAACCAAATGGTATATTTGGTGTTATGATGGTGTAGAACTCCATGTGCACTCAACAGTTGGGTTTGCAGCCCGCTGAAACTTATAGGCATTGCGTGTCAGGAGTTTAGAAATGCGGTCCATGACCAACCAGCTCCAAACAAGGAGAAAAACCTACAATTGAGTAGTTGACATGTCAACCGCTATTTGGATTGCCTTGCCGGTTGCATGCGCATATCTATGAAACCTGAATGTTGTGTGCAACTGGTTGTAGCAAGCAGTGCCAAAGGCTGAGATGCAGTTTTTCCTAGCACCAAGTATAGATGAGGAGTTCATAAAACTGAGCGTAGTGGATACAAAACCCTGGGAGAAAACACATTCGGGCGAAAAACTACCAGGCGCTGCTTGACCTGTTTGCAGTGCTGCTCCAGTCTGATGTAAGAAACGCTACCTGGTTCAAGAGTCTGCTTTGTACAAAAAACGATGAATGTGGCGACCAGTGTGCTCATCTCAAGCTGGATAAATGTGTGTCCACTTGAGGCCAAGATCAGCCACAGCAGAGTGGAAGCAGACCTTAAGAGGGACAAGGAACCAAGTATCTAAAAGCAAGTCTGGAGACCAATGATTCTGGGGTACCCCAAGTTTTCAGAAATACCGCGATACCTAAGCAATAACATGAAGTACCCATATGCGACTAGGATTCTACGCCTACTCGAAACTTGTCACTCGGGTCCACCCACCTAATCGCTAGCTTTGGGTGCTGCAACCGGCTCGGGTTTTGTTTTGGTCTATCATAAACATCGCATCTATTGATGGGGATGGTTTATTATCAAGAGTAGGATCCTAACACCATCAAATCCCAAAGCCTTAAATCCTAAACCACAAGCCCTAGCCTCAAAATGCAATTGAAAAAAACAAGAGAAAACCTTAGAACCTAAACACATAAACCCTAAAACCCAATTCCAAACCCTCAAACCTTGGAAACCTAAAAGTGATGTTGGGTACACGGGGTGTCTACGCGTAGTTTTTCATGGGTACCACATGATACCGTACCTTGCCTATCGACTTGCTAACATCCTTCCTTAGAAGGTACTTCACCCATCTTCACCCCAAAAATCATATCTTTGATACTGCCAAGAAGGATTGAAACCCACAGGGATTGCAAGAAATGTTTCTATGAATTATACAGTCACAAAGCTAGCCTCATGGCCTATCCACAGAACTTCACCAATATTTGGTGGCCAGTCTGAGGACATCATTCCAGCTTGCACCATGAGATTGTGTGCCCAGAGTCGTAAATGGGTGGTAAATAGCTTGCTTGATCTGAAAACGGGGTACCACCATCATCCTATGGCCGAAAGGGAACATCAGCAGGAAACACGTATCTTTGATGAGAACGAAACGAAACAACAATCTCATCAAAACATTTCCATTAGGGACCCTATTTTTAGGGGCAACGAAACAATATTTCATGGTTTCCTACAGGTAGGGCCGCATAAATAGCTAAGTTGACACATAATTTTCTTAACTGTTGGGTTTAAGTGGGATACAACTCAACTATAGTATTCATAGGTTATAAACCAACAAACATAACTAGGGGGCAATGGTTTCCTTATAGATGTTCCTTACGTATGTTTTCCCCAGCCATTTGCGAAAGCGATTTTTCGAAACCGAACCGCGCCGAGGTCGGGTTTGACATCGTCTCTCATGACGCTCACCACTTTAAACCCCTGAAGGGGGCACCTTGGACGACAGTGGCTACCCTCTGGGAACTGGAAAATGGCCATAGAAAGTTCGTTGATTTAGCCATCAAAAATAGTGATTTTCCACAGTTATGCAAACGTTTACCAGAGGGTATATACATATATGGCGAAGACATAGAATTTCCACAGTTTTCAAGAATAGTTTTTGTTTCAACACATGCAGCAGCATAGACATATCATGAACTATCGTTTTTGTTCATATCTCTGTTAGTTTTTGTTTTGGGCAATATATCCAGGCTAGTTTATCGTGATTACTGGTTACAAAGTGGGCCCCAGAAGACATGATTTGGTCACTTGGTCTAGTTTTACCCATTCAACTGATTTCAACTGTAGATACATCCACCAGAAATCCTAGAGATACTGTTTGTAGTTTTTAACCAACTTCCCTATAGCGCAAAACATGGGGATAGAACCAGGAACAGAGGGCGATGCATCCAATAATTGTGATTATCTGATTTGGTTAGTATAACTTAATGTATGTGGTTAGCAACCGTGGTGTAACCCTGTCATAAAGGGGATAACATACCGTTGATATGGGTGACCGTAAGTCTCTTCCGACGGGTTATCCCGTTTTTTGAAGAGTTATAACTTGGCTGATTCCCAGGTGGCCTCCCCGTTATACGTTGGTTTAGTTACAGTTCTCCGCAGAAAGATAGGAAAGTAAATCCCTATTGAAATAGTCATGATGCAACTGTTTCCAGTTTTTGGACAACAAAATTATCTGACCATCTCTGGCCATATAGCCAATATCTAGCCATAAACCCTTGATTAGTTCTCCAAGTTATATCGTGGATTTCTAGATATTTCTAGCCTGCCTTGGCTGCCTTGGCCACGGTATGACTGGGGCAGCACCTTGCCATGTCCGGTCTCCCGTAGGTCTCCCGTAGGTCTCATATAGGTGCCAAAAACTGAGGTTACTTCGCCTGGGCAATGTCAGATGATTTGCACCGCCGCTGGGGCCGGCAATGTGGTGGCTTTTGACGAACATCGCCATATAATTATATATACATTGTATAATAATGTATAATAATGTATATATATAATTATAATATATATATATATATTATATTAATAATACTAATAATAATAGTAATAATAAAAATGATAATCATAATCATAATAATTATATATATATAATTATATATATACACGTATATATATAATATCATATGTATATATAGGATATATTTGTAATAATGATAATAATAATAGTAATATATATATATTATATATATATATATCACCAACTGTGGTTTATTGTGGATGTATTGAACCAGTTAGGTCGAACTATCAACAGTTGGGATTTATTTCAATAATGAGTTCAAAGGTTTCTTGGGGATATCATGGCTGTACATAGATATCAAGGTGATTTCAAGGTGAATATTAACCACCAAACATGGGTGTATATATATATATAATTAATATGGATTCAACGGAATATATGACCAACAATTAATGATACTTGGGGTTTGTTTTAAAATGCGTTTTTTACAGCTACATGGCTATGTCTTTTTTCTCAGACCCTGTGGAGCATAGATTCTGTTCATTGTTTCGAAACCTTCAACCAACCCATAGCATCCCATGTTCATAGCAAGTGATTCCCAATTCACACTCACAAATTCCCAGCCAAATCCCAAAACACACAGGCCAATGCCCAGCGGCTAGCGAAAGTCCCACTTGATTCCCAGAGTATACCATCAGTCAACCCCCCTTCCTTTACCTCTGTAAGTTCCATTTATGATGGTAAAAACCCGGCAAAACAGCCCAGGAAAAACCCCATTTTTTCATGGTTCATTCCAAAGCCAACCAAGCCAACCAAGCCCCATGAGACTCAATTGGTTTGTTCTTTGGGTTCTTGTACAGGGTTTTATGGTGTTTTGCTCTGAACATTGCCTTAAGATCTTGCCAAAACGACCCGCAACAAAAAACACAAACCAGCCCAGACTTCTCACATCTCACCTGGTGTCAGATGTTGCAGGGTTTGGAAAAGGTCCCATGGCTTGGGGGATTTGTTTCACATCACTAAAACAAGCATCTGTTGGAGATGATTCATATCCCAACCCCTGGACGTTACGCGGGGACTCCGGGACCAGGAAACTCAAGACTGCAATAGCTGGACATGGGCAAAGATCGGACCTTGGAAGTACCACTGCTGGAGGCTTTCCATCGGGGGAGAATCACCAGCTACTGTACTGTACGGGACGTATATACATTTGACACAGAATGACATATGTATACTATATACAATATAGAGATAACGTGGGGCTGCCAAGATAGGTAACTTGGTTAACCTAAATATATGGATTATATATAATTGTTGAAACGAGTGGAACACAACCAGCAAGCAGATCACTTTACTTTGGCCAACAAATTATTCCAAACATTGACAAAATCACTCAACTTTTTGGGTAAACAGCCATGTTTGGGAATTAATGATAGTCTAAGTGTATATAATAGAACAACCCAAACCACTGGAACTTGATAACATTGGAACATCATCCGCCGGTTCCAAAATAATCTAGGTCTATTAATGACATACATTAATCTGGTTGTTGGTTTGGAACTTGTTTATTTTTCCATATATTGGGAATGTCATCATCCCAACTGACTTTCACTCCATCATTTTTCAGAGGGGTTGGTGGCTCAACCACCAATCAGTGATAGTGTCACTGGAACATCCCAAAAAAAAGACGCAAAGCATCGATCTCATGGTCCTAAGCGGCATCCCAAGATGCCAGATGATCCTCGAATATCCTCGATGTTCGCTGTTCGTTGCGAAATGTTGCGAGCAGCGATGAGTTCGTTATCCACTTGGATTCCAAAGAATCCTTCGCAGAAATTGTACCAATTGGACCCATGATCGTCCTGATTTTTCGGATTTGTTGTCCTGATTTGGAATGATTTTGAGGACTGATTTTGATATGTTTTGGTTTATTTCGGCTTCCAAAATTTGAAACACTGCTCGAAGAACACTATAAAATGTAAACATGGGAATCCTTCCATAAACATAGGATTTGAACATATATTTTGTAGGGATTCTATAATATCCAGGATTTGAACATATATTTTGTAAATGACTGCTGGAATCTGGGCAGGAAGAACTTGAAAGGAATGTACCGCTTCGCGGAGAATCTCCACACTGTTGCCGGTGGGACCTCAGTTACCGTTTGGACGTCCTGTGAAGCAATGACTTGGGGGTTCATGATGGAGATTCGCCAGCAAAAAGGTGCAGTTATGGCCATTTACCAGTTATAAGTGGTTATAAATGGGATTATACATTCTAACATAGACCCGGGCAAGCCGGCGGCGGAAGTTTCCCAAACATAAATGACCTATAGTTCAAAGACACACTCCACACTTCACACTGCACTCTTCGCACTCCAAACTTCAAACTTCACACTCCACACTCCACACTTCACACTGCACTCTTCGCACTCCAAACTTCAAACTTCACACTCCACACTTCACACTTCACACTTCACACTGCGCTCTTCGCACTCCAAACTGAAACTTCACACTCCACACTTCACACTCCACACTTAACACTTCACACTTCTCACTTCTCACTGCTTCCTTCACACTCCACACCTCACACTTCACACTTCACACTTCACACTGCGCTCTTCGCACTCCAAACTGAAACTTCACACTCCACACTTCACACTCCACACTTCACACTTTTCACTTCCCACTGCTTCCTTCACACTTCACACTGCACTCTTTACGCCCCACACTTCCCACTGCTCTAAACCTACGTGCAACAAAAAAACACTAGTGCCAAAATGGAGAAAATCTGCTAACAAATCCATTTCGCAGCCTTCATGCAGCCACTCCAAGACGATTTACGAGATCCAGCTGCAAAAGACACGACGACTAGTATTACGAATGCAGCCACAGCACGAAGCAACCTTGACGCAGCCATTACAATGCGATCTGCAGAGACTGAGTTGCAAAACACAACAGAACTACGCACAACGGCGTCGGAAATTGTAGCTCCAAAACCGGATCTCGACGCCAAAGCGAAAAAAAGACGATTTTGAAGCACTTTTTAAAAGGATTTTTAGAAGGAAAATCACTGGCGCCAAAATGGAGAAAATCTGCTAACAAATCACTGTCGCAGCCTTCATGCAGCCACTCCAATACGATTTACGAGATCCAGCTGCAAAAGACAATAGTATTACGCATGCAGCCGTGGCAAGAAGCAACCTTGACGCAGCCATTACAATGCGATCTGCAGAGACTGAGTTGCAAAACACAATAGAACTACGCGCAACTGGGTCGGAAATTGTAGCTCCAAAACCGGATCTCGACGCCAGAGCGAAAAAAATATGATTTTGAAGCACTTTTTAAAAGGATTTTTAGAAGGAAAATCACTAGCCCCAAAATGGAGAAAATCTGCTGACAAATCACTGTCGCAGCCTTCATGCAGCCACTCCAATACGATTTACGAAGTCCAGTTGCAAAAGACAATAGTATTGCGCATGCAGCCGCGGCACCAAGCAACCTTGACGCAGCCATTACAATGCGATCTGCAAAGACTGAGTTGCAAAACACAATAGAAATACGCGCAACTGGGTCGGAAATTGCAGCTCCAAAACCGGATCTCGACGCCAGAGCGAAAAAAAGACGATTTTGAAGCACTTTTTAAAAGGATTTTTAGAAGGAAAATCACTAGCGCAAAAATGGAGAAAATCTGCTGACAAATCACTGTCGCAGCCTTCATGCAGCCACTCCAATACGATTTACGAAGTCCAGCTGCAAAAGACAATAGTATTACGCATGCAGCCAAAAGAGGAAGCAACACTTGCAATCCCATTTACACTGCGGGAACGATCCTACAGTTGCAAAGCACAATGGAATTCCATCGGCAACTCCTCCACCAGCACCACTTGCAATCCCATTTACAGTGAGGGAACGATCCTAGAGTTGCAAATCACAATGGAATTCCATCGGCAACTCATCCACCAGCACCACTTGCAATCCCATTTACAATGCGGGAACGATCCTACAGTTGCAAATCACAATGGAATTCCGTCGACCGCACATGCACGAAAAACAGTTGAAACCCCATTTACAATGCGGAACCGATCCGAGCATGATCCGCCCATGATCCGAGCATGATCCGACCACACACGAGACCGTCTCGCAACCGTCGCACCGCAGAGGTAGATCATCGAGGTTCGGGGACGGACTTTGTATGGAAAAACATAGGGTTTCGTGCATCTGCTATCTCTCAACAACGCATTTCGTGCGAGACTTCCTTCAAAACTCCATCGGCAACTCCTCCACCAGCACCACTTGCAATGCCATTTGCATTGCGGGAACGATCCTACAGTTGCAAATCACAATGGAATTCCATCGGCAACTCATCCACCAGCACCACTTGCAATCCCATTTACAGTGAGGGAACGATCCTAGAGTTGCAAATCACAATGGAATTCCATCGGCAACTCATCCACCAGCGCCACTTGCAATCCCATTTACATTGCGGGAACGATCCTACAGTTGCAAATCACAATGGAATTCTGTCGACCGCACATGCACGAAAACACTTGAAACCCCATTTACAATGCGGAACCGATCCGACCATGATCCGAGAATGATCCGACCACACACGAGACCGTCTCGCACCCGTCGCACCGCAGAGGTAGATCATCGACGTTCGGGGACGCACTTTGTCTGGAAAAACACAGGGTTTCGTGCATCTGCTATCTCTCAAAAACGCATTCGTGCGAGACTTCCGTCAAAACTCCATCGGCAACTCCTCCACCAGCACCACTTGCAATCCCATTTACAGTGAGGGAACAATTTCTTTGCTAACTCTTTCTGTGACTAACTCTTTTCCTCACCAACTCTTTCTTTGACTACCTTGTTTCTTTGCTAACTCTTTCTTTGACTACCTCATATATCCTGACTAACTCTTTCTTTGACTAACTCTTTCCCTCACTAACTCTTTCTTTGACTGACTCTTTCCCTCACTAACTCTTTCTTTGACTAACTCTTTCCCTGACTAACTGTTTCTTTGCTAACTCTTTCTTTGACTAACTCTTTCCCTCACTAACTCTTTCTTTGACTAACACTTTCCCTGACTAACTCTTTCTTTGACTAACTCTTTCCCTGACTAACTGTTTCTTTGCTAACTCTTTCTTTGACTAACTCTTTCCCTCACTAACTCTTTCTTTGACTAACTCTTTCCCTGCCTAACTCTTTCTTTGCTAACTCTTTCTTTGACTAACTCTTTCCCTCACTAACTCTTTCTTTGACTAACTCTTTCCCTGACTAACTGTTTCTTTGCTAACTCTTTCCCTGACTAACTGTTTCTTTGACTAACTCTTTCTTTGCCTAACTCTTTCCCTGACTAACTGTTTCTTTGACTAACTCTTTCTTTGACTAACTCTTTCCCTGACGAACTCTTTCTTTGCTAACTCTTTCTTTGACTAACTCTTTCCCTGACATTCTAAAAGTCCGTAACACGGAAGTTTCTCCCCCTAAACTTCCTTTGAATAAATATACATATGTTGATTATTAAATAGTATATGATATATATAATTATCCATAGTATATCAATATAGTATGATTGATACGTATACTATCGATGTAGTATTGATATACATATGTTGTTTCTTCACGGGCTACACATTCGATATGATCTTTACGGTTTCGCGGTCAGGGTCAATTCTGTAGTCTTCATGTAGCTTGTCTTCCACCAGAGTCTGGGAAGCAAAATTTCTATGGTGTATTTGACGAGTTCATCTTGGGCCAAAGAAGTCGTTGTGGTTTATTCACATAAAGAAAAACATTACCCTCTGGTTATTTAACATAGCTATAGAACATCACCATTTTTAAGTTCGGTCAATCATGGTAAATCAACTATTTCTATGGGCCATGGCTTCCAGTTCGCAAACTGTAAACGTTTACCAGAGGCTAAATTCATGCCCCACAGCATCCCACAGCCCATACAGCCCATATGGATAGCTCAAATGCCCAGGAAAAGTCCATCCAAGAATCCAGTCCATCAAATCCTGATCGGGCAAGTCAGGGCAAGTCAGGGCACCAGTCTCGGGATATTCATCGAATCAAATCTAGTTGGTGGTGAAACAATGGTTAATAATGGTTAAGAATAAGAAAAATAGTGATTCATGATGATTAATGATGATCTGGTTGGTGGTAAAACAACCTACCCCTCTGAAAATTATGGACAACTCGTCAATTGGGATTCTTGTTCCCAATATATGGAAAGCCATAAAATTCCATGGTTCCAAACCACCAACCAGTCATGGGTTTAATGGGGCCTAAACACCCTTGGATATTCACTGTTGGAGGCTCATTTTTTTAAGGATCAACTTCGTGAGATTCCACATGCCACTCGTCAGACTCTGCCTGCGTAGTGGTATTGGACACGTTCGGTTCATCGTTCACCTCACCTTGGCGTGGCGGCCATGGCTGCGCTGCCCCAAACTGTCAGCTGTGTTCTCCGGGAAATATGAAAAAACAATGGGAATAATTCAGGGTATATCATGATTAAACAATGGCTAATAATGGTTAATGATCATAAAAATGGTGCTTCATGATGATTAATGATGATCTGGCTGGTGGTTGACCTACCCCTCTGAAACATATTAGTCATACTATGGAAAATACAAAATGTTTGAAACCACCAACCAGAAAAATGATTATCAACCATGAAATTTGGGGATAATTTCAAACCAAACCACATAGTTATTTTGCACTATCTCATCAAACGTCTTCATCCCATCCAATTTGGCTGTTGGCCTGTCCTCATACAATGTCAGCTTCCCATCATTGTGCCGAATAGCCCCAATGATTGGACAGTCAATGACTCCTCCCACTCCAAACATTTGTCAATAGCACTATCAGAGATGAACTACCTCGTCGTTGCTTCAAATCACGGTCATTGTCATTTACCCCTCATTTGTTGCGGGTTGAAACTACTAAATCCATTCATTTACCCTCTGGTTATTTAACATAGCCATGGAAAATGGCCGATTTATAGATGGTTTACCTATTAAAAATGGTGATTTTCTATAGCTATGTTAAATAACCAAAGGGTAAATCTCACTTTTTCTGGGGTCAATCCCGACCGCTGCTTCAGATGTCTTTAGATCACCATATGGATTATGATCAAACGTGGAAAATGGCCCATTTAAAATCTGGTTGGTGGTAAAACAATGGTTAATAATGATAATAATGGTGATTCATGGTGATTAATGATGATCTGGTTGGTGGTAAAACAACCTACCCCTCTGAAAATTATGGACTTCGTCAGATGGGATGATGAAATTCACAACTGTTTCTGGAAAGTCAATCCAAATTCCATGGTTCCAGTCAGCACCAACCAGTCATGGTCTCATGATGATCCGCCATTGAAACAACCTTGGTGACATCTGAGGATTTCATGGCGAATTTCACCAAGAGTTCAAGGGCATATGTTTGCCATTGATGCAGGATGGGGCCCCCCAATTATAAGTTGGTTTATAAACCATGAAATAACCCCCATGAACTAGTTCGTTATATCTACCATAAACCATACTTACGCCACTTAGAAGTCAACCCCGGATTAATTAATCATGGTTTATTAATTAGGGGGGTATTCCTCCAATAGTCATAATTTGATACTTAAATGGTACCCTCCCAACTAACCAGCCGTAAACGGGGTTTATTAATCCAGGGTTGACATTAGAAGGCAACTGAACGCTATCCAACGGGGGCCCCATCCTGTGGGCCCAAAAATAATTGTGTAAAGCGCCAGTCCTGCTCAGCCACTGGTGGTCGCTACCAGGCTGGTCGTTGTGTCGGTGCGCGAAGCCTCGAGAAAGATGTGGATCTAATCGGTCCAACTGGATTTTATCATCTGCGATTAGATATTTCATGGGAATAATAGGGTATATCATGGAAAAATAAATAAACATCATGTTCCAAACCACAAACCAGTATTTGATGGGAAACTAGATAGAATGAACAACTTGATGTGAATTTTGGGCTTCTCAAGTTTAACTATGTGAATTAGTTTCTTACCAGGAAGTATATTACTAACCCTTGTGAACTAGAACTAACATCCCTAAATATAGTACATGTTTGTTTTTTGTAATACCCCTATAGTATAGGTACTTGTCTCAAAAGGGACGTAGGTCAGTTCGGATGACGACGTGACTAGTCCATCCGCGGTCCCGATTGTGTACCCCCCACCCTCCAGACCCATCCGATTATTTTAGCAAAATCCAAGGGTCCGGCACACACACACATATATATATATATCAGAAATTACTCCAATAACTGGACTGCTCCTAGATTACTTTAGATATATAAATCCCCATAGTCTATCGCATACTCACCTGGTCTCGTGTCTGCACAATTCTGCACATATCTGCACAATCCAAGTTGTTCCACGCTGCTGCAAAAACAACACAGTGATCGTTTGGGTATGTCGGTAATCTTTTGTATAAATTAATCATGTGTTTATATTTGTGTATTTTGTTGCATTTTTTCCGTCCTCGTTACCACTATTTTCTACTTATGTACCATCATCTATCTACCATTATCTACCATAATCTATCTATCTCTATCTCTTTATCTATCTTTCTAACTACCTATCATTACCTACCTTTCTACATATTGATCTGCCTGTGGAAATTCGTCCCAGGGTCACCCCCAGCCCCATCCGCCTGCAACCTGCACCAGTTTCAATAAGGAAATTCATCGAATAATGGTTAATAATGATGATAATAATGGTGATTCATGATGATTAATGATGATCTGGTTAGTGGTTTCAACCTACACCTCTGAAAAATACGAGTTCGTCAGTTGGGGATACTATTCCCAATATGTGGAAAAATAAAATTCATGTTCCACACCACCAACCAGAAATGGTCATTTTCCAAAGCGGGTTGAATTCGGGAGTGTCAGATGATGTGGATGGTTCCCCTCAATTTTTACTGTGGAACAGTGACTTCGGCCAGTCAGGTCGTACTTTCCCCATTTCCGTACTCCCACCCAAAATTTTGGAGTTCAAGATAGGGTACCCCCAAATTTCGAGAAATTTCTATGGTTATATCATATCAGTTATGTAATAGATGCTAATTGCTTTGGTTGGTGGTTTCAGCCCCTCTGAAAAATATGAGTTCGTCAGTTGGGATGATTCTTCCCAATATGTGGAAAGCCATAAAATTCCATGGTTCCAAACCACCAACCAGATTAACCATTCCCCCATGATTAACCATTGTCAACCAGTATTGACCATGATTAACCATTATTGACTATCATTAAGCCATGATCATCATACCCACATATACCCATATATATATATAAATATAAACCACTTAATGATGGTTATTACTCAAATGGCCACCTTTCCTTCGCCGCGTCGCCGGTGGCGCCGTGGGTGGCTCCGTGGTGCCAGGCAGCACGACGGCAGCCGTGGTACCGCTGGTACGGCTGCTGGTGGTCTTAGTCGCACGCTGACATGGACGATATGTCTGCATCATTCTGTATGCATTCAGAATATTTATATATATCATATCACCTTTTATATATATAGATAGATAGATAGATAGATAGATAGATATAGATAGATAGATACATAGATAGATAGATAGATAGATAGGTAGGTAGATAGATAGATAGATAGACAGATCGACAGATAGACAGATAGATAGACAGATAGACAGATAGCTAGATAGCTAGATAGATAGAAAGACAGATAGACAGATAGACAGATAGACAGATAGACAGATAGATAGACAGATAGACAGATAGACAGATAGACAGATAGACAGATAGACAGATAGACAGATAGACAGATAGACAGATAGATAGACAGATAGACAGATAGACAGATAGACAGATAGACAGATAGACAGATAGACATAGACAGATAGACAGATAGATAGACAGATAGACAGATAGATAGACAGATAGACAGATAGACAGATAGACAGATAGACAGATAGACAGATAGACAGATAGACAGATAGACAGATAGACAGATAGATAGATAGACAGATAGACAGATAGACAGATAGACAGATAGACAGATAGACAGATAGACAGATAGACAGATAGATAGATAGATAGATAGATAGACAGATAGACAGATAGATAGATGTATATCTTGAGATCTATAGGTACACAAGTGGGAAAACCTCCCGGGTTTCAAGCCCCAGACCCGCTCATTATGAGCCAATGATTTGGATGTGCTCCGAGGGCTCAACGGAAAATGGGTTTACTAAAGCCCAGATTGGAGAGCTTAGCATTTTTGACCGATAGTCATATTTTATGAGACTTTCACTTTGTAAACTTGAATTGACTCGTTTGAAACAAGTATTGCATGACAAACTCACCACATTTTGAATTCGATCGGTAGCTTGTGTGATTGCTGTATAGTGATTTTTGCTTGTTGGTGCGGGATCGAACTCACCAAAACTCCCCAACCAGCCACATCGATGGTATAAATATATAACCACTAAACTTACCATAATATATATATATAAATAACATGTCAAACATCTTTAGATCATGTGGGATGATCCCCAAAAAATCTTCCACATCAGCTCCAGCTGGTCCAAATGCTGCCGAAGAACGACTGTAACACCTGAGCTGAAAAGCAGCAGCTTGGGGCTCCCAGTTAAAACTACAGTTGGATGGAGTCATGCATTGACTTAAGAATTGGGAACCACTTTGAAGCTAGTAACCAGGTCGTCAACGATAACTGCAATGCTGCTAACACCCAGAAGGATGAACAATCCATTTCATGGTTCATTTGTTTCTTGGTCAACAAAAAAGGCCGGGGCCATTCCACAACAGTATAGTTGCATATAGTTGCAATAAACAATACGAGGCAAATCTTGAACAAGATGAAAAATCACTCACATTTTGATCCAGAATCATAACATCCATTCTTGCTTGTCTCAAGATGCAGTCCAATAGACAAAAGGATGATAAACGAAGACAAACCCCTGAATTTAGCAATGTGGTGCCCTCCAGTTACAAGTTGGTGTAATAAGACCATTAACTATACTATAATGTATGTATGTATGTATGCATGTATGGTACGTACGTACGTGCGTGCGTGCGTGCGTACAAACGTACGTAGGTACGTCAGTACGTAGGTACGTAGGTACGTAGGTAGGTAGGTAGGTAGGCAGGCAGGTAGGTAGGTAGGTAGGTATGCAATATCAACCTTACACCCCAGTTACACTAGTTACAACCCCAACTTCGCTGGGAATTTACGGGAGTTCACCCCGGATCTCTTGGCAAGGCACTCGACTGGGTTGTCGTGCTGATGGTGGTGGAGGTGGCTGAGCGGCTGCTGGTGGAGGAGAAACTGCTGGAGGTGGCGGTGACGGTGGTCAGGGTACCTGCAGCTGGGGGGCTGGGTAGATTTTGGAGGACATTAACCATGGAGATGCAGGGGGATATGTGGGGAAATTAGGCAGGTTCCGTGGGTTTATCCGAAATTGGGATGAATGGGGTTTTACCTGAGGTTTATAATGCCGGATATACTCATGGATGGTGAATTTTATACCCATAGAATAGGCAAATGACTTGATAACTCAATAGCCGAAGTCCTCCTGATCCAAGATTTTTGTTGGGGATTGATAAGGAATTTCAAGCGGATGACATTATGTATGCCGTAAAGAATCCCAGGTATCCATATTGAATCATCGTACATCCATGTACATCCCCATGTATAGATGATTGTTCCAATAATAACCTGATTAAAACGTTTTATCTATCCAATTTGTTTGCTGATGAACAGCCCACATTATGTATATATATACATATGTATACTATATCCCGATGTTTCAAGCATTATAATATAATCACCCGGGGGTTGCCATAACTTGGGGTTCCCCAATAACTAGCTGGATGGTTTTTAATGGAAATCCCAAACAAAAACGGATGATACAGAAGTAATTCCGTTATATAAATCCCCATATACTAAGTATATCACAATATGATCTCCCCATTCTTCTACCATTATAGTCGTCATAGTCATATAGTTAATGTCAACCCCGGATTTAAAAACCATGGTTTAGGGGGGTATTCCCCCAGTCATGATTTGATTCAATGGTACCTTCCCAATTCAGCTGTTTGGGGTTGACATAAATCCAGGGTTGACATGAAAATCACTATTAATCAATAGTTTTTATAACCAAATTTTTAGCCATCAAAAGGGGAAACGGTCAACATGTCTCACTATTAGCCATCAAATTTGGGTGAAAATCACCAGAAAAATCACTATTATCATCTGGTTATTTAACATAGCCATGGGAAATCCACATCTTTAATAGGTAAACGGTAAACCATGGTGGTAAACCATCTATTTCTATGGGCCATCTATACCATGGCTATGTTAGTCATAACCAGAGGGTATTCACCCAATTTTCCACACCGAGAAAGAGGAAACGATCAACACGTCTCGGTGCTGGCTCGGTGCTGCTGGTGTCGCTTCGGCTGGTTGAGGTGAAGGAGGTCTGAGTGGAGGAGCTCCATGTGACCTGCTGGGGACATGTCTGCTGGAAAAAATATTGGGATATGTCCAAAAAATATATGGGGATATTCTAGATATCCACGTATCACTATAATGGGATATTTTAGTGATATAGTAGTGATACTTTCTGGATATTCCCAAAAATAAATGGGGATTTTAGTGATATTCTAGTATTATGGGAAGTCTGGGGAATCTGCATATAGTGATAAAATGGTAATAGTGATGTATATATATATACATATATATATATAATGAGGGATATATTTCCCAGTGAGAAATAATGAGACATAATAGTCAATAGTGATTTAATGGTAATAAGTCAACTGATATAATAGTGAGATATCATGGTGATACAATGGGATCTGATATGTTACTGATGCCATATATCTGGGTAAATTATACTTCACTAACCTGAAATGTTGGGCCATTTGGGAATGATTCCTCTTATTAACCATGATTTCCAGTGAGGGAGGACAGTGAGGTCGTTATAATTTACCCAGATATATGGATATAATTGTATATAACACTATGATGGATAATACATGGATATGGATATAACACTAAATGGATATGCCATATATGGTCATATCACTCTGCTGCCATATAGAATTGACTATAGATTCTCCCAGTGATATCCCAGCAACTGAGTCAATTATGTCTGGAAGTTGGAAAGCATCTGTATATTGGGGATGAAGCAACTGGATATTGGGGATTTTCACCAACACAAGTGGGATGAAACATGATTATGATTAAACCAATAATATGGAATATATATGTATATAGGGATATTCTGGTGTCGTTTTAATGATATCATAGTGATACAATGGGATATGAGTAATAGTCACATAAGAGTGATCTGGCAGAAGTCTTTGGAATCTAAGATATTGGTGATTTACCAATTCAATATGCGATATGATGGGATATCATGAGGTATACCCTCTGGTAATTTAACATAACTCTTGAAAATGGCCATTTAGTTTGTTGATTTTCCCATCAAAAACTGTGATTTTCCATAGTGATGTTAAATTACCACAGGGTATATACCTATTAAACCCATCATATAGTTGATATTCCCATTAACACCTCCATTTTCATGGGCATGTCCCATTAATTCACACTAAAATCCCATTAATGGCAAAGTGAAAAACACCTGGAGATTCGAGGATTCCATTTATTGAAATGATGGGATGTAATCAACAACCAGCAACAAGATAGGGGTATCATAACATCATGGGGTATAAGGGGATGCCATGTATATAACCAAACATATCATGTGTGGGCGTGTCTGAAAAGGGGAATGTAAGGGGGATGTAACTGGACACAAAAAAAAGGAAAGTAGCCACCAACAATCAAAAAACAAAGGAATATAAACCCACACGGGGTTCCTCCAAGATTTTCTTTTTAATGGGGAGATTCATGGGCTACCAAACTCACGTGTACATCTAATTCTGTACAAAGTGGCCCTCTGTGAAACGAGAATTTTTCATGGCAAAGTCCATGGTTGGAATAGTAACCCCAATGTTGGTGATCTATCACCATAAAATTCCATAAGTTGGTCAACGTTGATTGTATATCTCAAAAAAATGATGGTTGAACCATGTTGAAGCGTTGAAGCCCTTTGGAAAACATGTTTCATATCCCATGAACTCCCGCAAGATTTATGACATCTCGGTCCACCGCCAACCGCGCCACATGGCCCGGCAACCGCGCGGAACTGTGCTAAGGCTCCCAGCAGAGCTGCCTAAGAGGTGGGATCCATGGATCCACAAACACATTCGATCAGCCTCTGGTTCAATAGCGCTTTAATGGGATTTATAGTGGTTTAATAGGATTTATAGTGATTCAATGGGATTTATAGTGATTCAATGGGATTTATAGTGATTCAATGGGATATTATTAGGATATACCCTCTAGTTATGTCAAAATCTCTAAGGTTAATGGTGATTAATAGTGAATTAATGGTGATTAATGGTGGTTATTAATGGCTAATAGTGAATTGATGGTGATTTCCCTCTTGTTATTTAACGTAGCGAACTGGAAAATGGCCCAGTCGAAAAAGTGGATTTACCCATTGATAGCATGGTGATTTTCCATAGCAAACTGTTAGTTTACCAGAGGGTAATTGCCTAGGACTTCCAATAAAAGATAGAAAAAACTCACTGAACATCCAAAACTTCTGGATGACCTTTTTCAGTCCACTGGGGACCTTTAGACAGTGGGATAACCCCTCAGCATAATCGTGCTGGTTCAATGGCCAGGAAACGGGGTCCAAATGATGTGTTTTCTCTTCGGACATTCAGCAGCTGTTTTCAGCAATTTTCTCCAAACGAACAGTGACAACAGTACAGTGACTTAGATCAAATAAGTATCAACTATCATAACTATCAACATAGAAAAACTAACAACATTAAAAATTAACGCTAGACGACGGATGGCCCGAGAGCGTAGAGGAGCAGAGTCTTCTGTTGTTAGTATGGAGACACTATATTACAAGATAATATATTGAAGATGTATTATAGGCAGACGAGAGGAGTAGTATCAAGACAATATATGACTAGTACAAGACAATAGTTTGCATCGTATTTCTGTACAGTTTTTCATACACAGAACTTTTTACAGACAGACGCTTTTGCACACAGAGACTTTTACACACAGACGCTTTTTACACACAGACGCTTTTACGCACAGACGATTTTGCACACAGACGCTTTTGCACACAGAGACTTTTACACACAGACGCTTTTTACACACAGACGCTTTTACACACAAACACTTTTACACACAAACACTTTTACACACAGAGACCCTTACACAGAGACGCTTTTACACACAGAGGCTTTTACACACACACACAAGCTTTTGCACACAGACGCTTTTGCACACAGAGTCTTTTACACACAGACGCTTTTACACACAGAAGCTTTTACACACAGAAGCTTGTACACACAAGCACTTTTACATACAAACACTTTTACACACAGGAGCTTTTACACACAAACGCTTTTACACACAGACGCTTTTGCACACAGACGCTTTTACACACAGACGCTTTTGCACGGAGACGCTTTTACACACAGACGCTTTTACACACAGAGGCTTTTACACACAAACGCTTTTACACACAGAGGCTTTTACACACAGAAGCTTTTACACACACACGCTTTTACACACACACACGCTTTTACACGCAGACGCTTTTACACACAGAGTCTTTTACACACAGACGCTTTTACACACACACGCTTTTACACACACACGCTTTTGCACACAGAAGCTTTTGCACACAGAGTCTTTTACACACAGACGCTTTTACACACAGAAGCTTTTACACACAGAAGCTTGTACACACAAACACTTTTACATACAAACACTTTTACACACAGGAGCTTTTACACACAGACGCTTTTACACACAGACGCTTTTACACACAGATGTTTTTACACACACACGCTTTTGCACACAGACGCTTTTACACACAGAAGCTTTTACACACAGAAGCTTGTACACACAAACACTTTTACATACAAACACTTTTACACACAGACGCTTTTACACATAGACGCTTTTACACACAGACGCTTTTACACAAAGACGCTTTTACACACAGAGTCTTTTACACACAGACGCTTTTACACACACACGCTTTTACACACACACGCTTTTGCACACAGAAGCTTTTGCACACAGAGTCTTTTACACACAGACGCTTTTACACACAGAAGCTTTTACACACAGAAGCTTGTACACACAAACACTTTTACATACAAACACTTTTACACACAGGAGCTTTTACACACAGACGCTTTTACACACAGACGCTTTTACACACAGATGCTTTTACACACACACGCTTTTGCACACAGACGCTTTTACACACAAACACCTTTTACAAACACTTTTACACACAGAAGCTTTTACACACAGACGCTTTTACACACAGACGCTTTTACACACAG
>CAMXCT020002818.1:33189-85626 GCA_947184155.2 Cladocopium goreaui
ACACAGAAGCTTTTACACACAGACGCTTTTACACACAAACACTTTTACACACAAACACTTTTACACACAGAGACCCTTACACACAGACGCTTTTACACACAGAGGCTTTTACACACAGACAAGACCGGCACAAGTAAAATCGCAATTTTACCTCCCTCATTTCGTGCGAAAGGGTTGCTCGGGGACAAGTAAAATCGCATTTTTTCCTCAGTTTTGCGCATCGGCCCTCATTTCGTGCGAAAGGGTTGCTCCGGCACAAGTAAACTCGCAAATTTTCCTCAGTTTTTGACGATCGACCCTCATTTCGTGCGAAAGGGTTGCTCCAGGACAAGTAAACTCGCAATTTTTCACCAGTTTTTGACGATCGACCCTCATTTCGTGCGAAAAGGTTGCTCGGGGGCAAGTAAAATCGCAATTTTTCCTCAGTTTTTGACGATCGACCCTCATTTCGTGCGAAAGGGTTGCTCCGGGGCAAGTAAAATCGCAATTTTTCCCAGTTTTTGACGATCGACCCTCATTTCGTGCGAAAAGGTTGCTCGGGGGCAAGTAAAATCGCAATTTTTCCTCAGTTTTTGACGATCGACCCTCATTTCGTGCGAAAGGGTTGACGTTTCGTGGCTCCCCGCCGGCACCACCCTCGGCCTAAAGAGAGAAAGATAAAGAAGGCGAGAGAGAGAAAAGGGAGAGAGAAAGGAGAGAGAGAAAGGAGAGAGGAAAGAGGAGGGAGAGAGAGAGAGAGAGAGAGAGAGAGAGAGAGGGAGAGAGAGAGAGAGAGAGAGAGAGAGGGAGAGAGAGAGAGAAGAGAGAGAGAGAGGGGGGGGGGGAGAGAGAGAGAGAGAGAAGCTGTGAGTATGTGAAGATGTGAGTGATGAGAGAGAAAGTGAGCAGATGTGAAGATGTGAGCAGATGTGAAGATGAGAAGGTGTGAAGATGAGAAGATGAAGATGAGAGTGTGAAGATGAGCAGATGATGTGAAGATGAGAAGGTGTGAAGATGAGAAGATGTGAAGATGAGAAGGTGTGAGAGAAGGTGTGAAGATGAGAAGGTGTGAAGATGAGAAGATGAGATACAGACCCCCACTATTGGAAGAACCCTGCGCTCAGACGCTCTCGGGAATAAAAAACTCTCCAAACTTACATAAACAACTTATATAAACAACTATATCAACGTACGGTGACAGGGTTGAGTTGCAGCCATGATGCCCAGTCCATCTCACCCGAAATTTCCAGGTCTCTGCCCAATGAGTTAAACCCCATCAACATGAATCATTGGGATAAACCTACCATCATTCGAATGGGATGTTGCAATGAGATAGATTTTTTAAATAGTTTTGTTTTCGACTTTATCTAGATTCTGGATTATGTTAGTGGTGTATGGAAAATCTTACGATCACGAATTAAGTAACCATGGCCCCATCAAAATACATCATTCCGCCAGAACTATCTCCTTTGCAACGTCCCAGAATCAGCATCCCTATGACACCTCCATTGCTCAAATACCAAACAAATCATCATCAGGACAATTACAAGATATTATAAATATATCGTTACCTCCTGTTATCCCCTATTCTAGTTACTATCATGTGGACAGGAACCTCTAAGTAGCTCCTTGGCTCCTACCCCGACAGCCACCATTTCAACAAGGCAAGCATCTACAAATAGGCCGTGAAATCCCGAAAAAACCTGCGATAATCCCCATGAAATCCCATATCCTCTTATAAATCCCCATGAAATCCCCTTAAATCCCATTCCAACCCCTACTAAGTCCTCATGATCCTCAGTCCCATAATGATCCTCTGAACATAATCCCCTCAAAACCCATGAGCCTCAAAGTTTTCCCATGATGCCATGCCCTGAGGCGCCGCACTGGTGACGCTGGAGCTACTGATGCTTGATGTGCTGCTGCTGGTCTCGGAAACCTTGGGATCTTGGTGGCCGGACCAACCAAGCAACCAAAAAAATCAGGGGCTTAAGGGATTTGATTAAGACATTTTTTGCGACACATTTCTGAGATTTGAATGGGATTTCGTGATTGAAGACTTCATCCAATTTTCAAATCGCGGAATTCGCCAGGAAAAACTTAAGGGTCAAACGGGAGAGTTGAGTCAAGTGCCATCATCCTCCCAGGGTCATCAGCAACCAGAAACTGATGATCAAACGGATAAACAAATCCTGCACCACCAATTTGGGATGGTTGAAACCCGATAAATAATGGGATGTTTACATATGTTTACCATCTATCAACTGGCGCAGGATTTCGCAACCATCCACAGTATTTCGCATAGATCCCCTTCAGCCCAGCTGAGATGATCAGCAGAGATCATCTTGTCAGGTCGCTGGGAAGATATGGTAAATGGAAAATCCTGGATTTAAACAACAACAACAACAACAACAACGACAACGACAACGACAACGACAACGACAACGACAACGACAACGACAACGACAACGACAACGACAACGACAACGACTGATAATCAGATTTTCCATTCACCAGATTTCGAATGACATAATTGTTGTTTAAAAGATATTTTGATATGATTTATCCTGGATTTGATGTTCATCTGATTTTGAATAACACAAAGTAACGAATATCTGATTGCAAGAAAGCGAAATCTGAAATCCCAGGATAACAGTAAGTTTTGGATAACAATCATTTTCATTGATAATAAAATCCATATAAAATTCCTACGAAACCAGTGACCAAGATGGGCTTACAGGAATATAATAAGGATATAATGGGATATCAATCTTGAATCAACCACATGGGATATGCATACGCGCATATATATATATATATAACTTGAACATCATATAATATATATACACCTAAATATAAGTTTGTAAAAGGGATCTAATCATCAAGTAATAGACACTACTAATGGAATTGATACCCATATGCTCCAGGTACCCAAAAATTGACCAACATTTACCCAACATGTCCTTAGTGATCCCCCCATCCTCCCGCCCGTGAAGAAAACACCAATTACACAGATCCATGGCTGGTGTTCAGTTCGGATCCTTGGCTGGCCATGCCCTTTGTTGGGGAATCCTATATTCAAAGCTTGCAGTGCCATTGTTGTTGGCTAAATGCTCCCCTTCTGGCTCGTAAACACATACTGCCTTGGTGGCTTTGGTTGGCTGAAAGCCATTACTGCCATTTCTGCAACTTTTGCGACACCTCAAAATCCTACGGTTGCTTGATCATCTTTCCAAACAACGACTGGCTGTAGATTGAGATAATTCCAACAAACCAAACATCATCTTGTTGCATGGTTATTTCCCATTATTTCCTATATGACATATCCCCGTTGCGTGAATGGTTTTGTAGTCATGGGCCACATTGTGCAGCCAGAGCTTTTGTTGCTTTCCATTTCTGCTGGTAGAATCCATTGATTTCTTCACGGGGGCCTCGGAAGTTCCCAATGCAGCCGATCCATAAAGTGATCACCGGCTGCAGATTCCCTCTAAGCAGCGCGGTTGTCTCACTCCATCTCACTCCCAACGTCCTGGAAATAAACACACACACACACAACCATGTATATATATATATACATATAGAACATAATACATAATTATATAGTTAAGTATAGTCACCTTGAGTTTCCGAAGCCACTTCTTGTGCTTGTTTATCCACAGCGGTTTGCAGCCATTCCTTCAAACATTCGGGACAATGGTAATTCACACATCACCCTAGAAGCGAAACCTTTGGCAGGGAAGCTGGGAATCATCAAGAATATTTAACCGACTTACCCATGATTATTGGGGTTGTATCCCAACTTTATTGCTAGTTCTAGAAGTTATGTATCCCATTAAATTCCGACATGTCATCCATAAATGACTCATTTTCATCCATTTTCCATAACAAATGACCAAAAGCTAGACATTTTCGGATCATAAAACGGCCATCCATATGCTCTTCCAGGCGACCGTGAAGGAAGTCGTGGACACCGTGGAGCTGGTCGTGAAAGAAGTGGTGCTGGAAGTGGTTTCAGTGGTGGTGCTGTTGCTCACCTGGGAACGTGGGGACCTGGAAACTCGTCTTTCATGGGTATACCGGTATACCATATATACATATAATCATATATATCATATATTACATCATAGTATCATAGTACCATGTCTAATACCAATATTATTGATATTGAATTATAGATAGATGATAGATGTCAATGAATTATTACGAATGGAATAGGGATCGGTTCTGTATCTCTATCATTTTATCATCCGATTAAAACACAGAAAAAATAATGAACAATCTGGAGCGCTGTACAAAAACATCGAAAACTGTGCACATCTGAAGGGGATATGCCAGGATGTTGTGGAGTGACCTCAAAGCACATTTCGCAGATCGCAAAAAGAAGTGATTTTTTTGTGGATGGCAAGGGGGTCCAGCAAAATTATTTATCATGATATGACAGAAAAGGGAGAAATGGTGGTTTCCTGAGTCATGGGGGCACCCCTATGACAAAATCCATTTTTCCCGAATGCGTAGCAAGGGTTCCCGTTGCGTTTGTGGTCGCAACCGTTCGCAACCGTTCGCAACCGTCCGCAACCGTTCGCGTGAGGACCGTATGGCCGTGCCTATGGGAAGTTTTACAGAGGTGGTCCTTTTTGGAGGTTTCAGACGTCTGGTTGCTTCGTTTCGCGTGGCAGGCGTGGCACTTCGTGACATTCAGACGTGTTCTGAAACGTGTCGAAAGTCGTTTTGCGTGGCAGGCGCAATACTTTTGCGACGTTTTCAGAAGATGTGTTGCAGTTTTCGTGGCAGGCGCAGCGCTTTGGACGCGTCCATCGTCATTTTTCGTGGCAGGCGCAGCACTTTAGACGCGTCCTGTGGCGTGGTTTTTGTAAATCGCATTGGCAGGGCTGCGTCAAGTGGTGACAAGGTGCAAATTCCGTGGCAGGCGTGGCATTTTCTCACATGTGTTGAAAAATTGACGGAAGCCTCGCACGAAAGATCGATTTTGAGGTTACAAATTTTCAGGTTCTAAGGAAAACTCGTAGGAAAACGTCGATTTTGGAGCTGCAAAGTATGAAAATTGGAGGAAGTCTCGCACGAAATGCTCGTTTTGGTGCTCCCACCTGTCTCGTCTCGAGTCTCTGGTTTTCCTGTGGCCTCGCCGTGTCTATGGGGGAAGCTGCAAAACTTGTCCTTTTGTCATGTTGCCAACTGTGAAAATTGGAGGAAGTCTCGTACGAAATGCTGGTTTTTCTGCATTCACGTGTCTTGTGTCGAGTCGCTGGTTTTCCTGTGGCGTCGCCGTGTCTATGGGGGAAGCTGGAAAACCTCTCCGATTCGAATGTGTCCAAGCAGGTTGTCATGTCGTTTTGCGTGGCCGGCGTGGCACTTTGTGACATTCCAACCTGTTTGATAATGTGTCGAACATATCAAGCTTGGAGGAAGTCTCGCACGAAATGCTCGTTTTTTTGCGCCCACGTGTCTCGTCTCGAGTCTCTGGTTTTCCTGTGGCTTCGCAGTGTCTATGAGGGAAGCTGCAAAATTTCTCCTTTTCCAAGGTTTCCAAGCAGGTTGTCATGTCGTTTTGCGTGGCAGGCATGGCACTTTGTGACATTCCAACCTGTTTGATAACATGTGGAAAATATCAAAATTGGCGGAAGTCTCGCACGAAATGCTCGTTTTTTTGCACCCACGTGTCTCGTTTCGAGTCTCTGGTTTTCCTGTGGCGTCGCCGTGTCTATGGGGGAAGCTCCGCACTCCACACTCTACACTTTACACTCCGCACTCCACAATTTACACTTTAGACTCCACACTGGACACTCTACACTTTACACTTTGCACTTTACCCTCCTCACTCCTCACTCGAGACTTTACACTCCACACTTTACACTCCACACTCCTCACTCTACACTTTACACTCCACACTTTACACTCCACACTTGACATTTTACACTCCAGACTTTACACTCCTCACTCCACACTTTACACTCCACACTCCTCACTTTACACTCCACACTCCTCACTTTACACTCCACACTCCACACTTCTCACTTTACACTCCGCACTCCACACTCTACACTTTCCACTCCACACTCCACACTCCACACTTTACACTCCACATTCCACACTCCACAATTTACACTTTAGACTCCTGACTCGACACTCCACACTCTACACTTTCCACACTTTACACTTTGCACTTTACACTCCTCACCCGACACTTGAAACTCCACACTCCACACTTTACACTCCACACTCTACACTTTACACTCTACACTTTACACTCTACACTCCACACTTTACATTTTACACTCCACACTTTACACTTTACACTCCTCACTCCACACTTTACACTCCACTTTCCACACTCTACACTTTACACTCTACACTTTACACTCTACACTCCACACTCTACACTTTACACACTCCTCCTCACTCCACACTTCACACTCCACACTCCGCACTCTACACTCCACACTCCACACTCTACACTTTACACTCCGCACTCCACACTTTACACTCCACACTCCACACTTTACACTCCTCACTCCACACTTTACACTCCGCACTCCTCACTTTACACTCCACACTTCACACTCTACACTTTCCACCCCACACTCCACACTCCACACTTTACACTTTACACTCCACACTCCACACTCTACACTTTACACTCCACACGCTACACTCCACACTCCACACTGCAGACTGGTAACAGGGGAAATATGTACAAGACTGTTCAAATAAACTATTGCAGAAAAGTGTTCGGCGTGATTGCATATCCATGTGTTTTGACATCTGTTATACGTGTGAGCATTCGGGTTCGTGGGCTGCATCTTGTTTGGACTGGGATAAACCTATGAAAAAAGCAAATCCAGCGTTTTTGGGGTATCCCCATGGAAAACACCGATGCTACATAGCCCAAGTTGATCATGTTTGATTCCAATCGACGGGATCAAACATGACAAGCCATTTACATCAATTTGTGAATATTTGATATATTTGCGATTTACTGCCCAGTGTATATCGCTTCCTTTGACAACCAATGGGGCTTCTGAAAGATGTCCATGTCATAGCCCCGACCATCTTGGTCAAGAGGGCATCCAGCTGAACTCCCATGGTGCTAATTTTAGATGAATTCGGGGCACCCGCATTGGAAACTTCCAAGTGCTTTATTGTAGATATTTGAGGTTGGTTAATGTTGCTTTCAGTATGTCAATTTATGTCATAGATATCTGGCTACGACTTGTGAGTTCCATGCGCAGTCAAATCTCTTTTCTGAACCTGCAAGCAAAAAAAATCTAAACAAAACATTTAAAAACACTGATAATTGGTGAACATCCGCCATCACTCTTGGTACAAAATCGGAGACCCCCATGAATGAATTGGAGTTTTCTGGCGCCACTTCCCAAAGCCGGTGGTGCCATCCCATTGCCCAGGCACCGTGGTGCTGGATGTCGTGCTACTCTGCGTTTTGGACGTCGTGGAGATCGTCGTGCTCCACGACGTGGTCTGCGTGGAGGAGGTGCTGCTGCTGACGGTCACTGAGGACGTGGTCCGTGTCGAGGAGGTCACCGTCACCGAGGAAGATGTGGAGCTGGTCACCGTCAACGAGGAAGATGTGGAGCTGGTCACCGTCAACGAGGTCGTGGTAGGCTGAAGCGATGGGATGGATGGAATGGGGGCATGGAGGGAGCCAAAAAGAGGTGGGTGGGGTTGGGATGCCCTATAATTTTTTGTTAGGGATTTTGTGAAGTAGTAGATATTTCAAGATAACTAGATGGAATAAGGAAAAATCATGGTGGGTATATGAACTGAGACAATTATTGTCAAGTGCAACGAAAACATCACTGTGGGACGGGCATGACTGAGATGATTCAACCGTGATGGATAGATCTTGGGGCGGGTGGGGAGCTGGGTTTTTCGATGGCAACACATCGAGCTGGAAAAAAGGTCTGTGATACAACAACCATGTGCACTTTGCCAAGACAGAGTTCTTTAAACTGTTTACACTTCAATTTCATCAATACGACGCATGGGTCAAGACACGTCAAGACCTGTGGGTGAAAAAAGGTAACCAAAAAAATGAGATTTTGGTCATTTTGCGATGAAACCTCGGATTCAAGTTGTTCTATCCATCTTACCCCAAAAATGCTCTATGGTGCTGGTATATTTACCTACACCATTTTTGGGGTAAATGTAGGTGTGCATATTCCAGCACCATGGAGCATTTGGGTTAAGTAATCCCTTCAGATTTAAGCTTCCATGGATCCGATGCCAATGATGTGGCTCGGGGAGGTGAACCACTGTAAAACCAGTGGAAGAGGGATGTCCGGATCTGGGATCTGGCAGCATTTTTCTCTACCAAGGGATCCTCCGTTCAGTGATGTTCAGTGGAATGATCAAGGGGCATGGCCATGGCCATGGTGTGACGAAATCCATTTGGATATTCGTTTGGATGATACGGCAGTCACATTGATTCCCAATTCTTGAGGGTCAATCCCCACTGTATTATTTTAGGACCTTATTGTTAGTTCAACCCACACTATGCGATGAATTATTGAATTTCAACAACATACTATGATCATAGTAGGTCATAGTCACATAGTGATCATGTTAAATCCGTGAACTCCGGATTTATCACTCATTTTTGATATTTAAATCCCATGAAATCCCATTGAATACCAGTAATTAAACCACCAGTAAACCCCATAAAATCCAATTAAATCACTATAAAATCCCATAAATCGCGATATATCCCATGGAAACCCACCAGTTTTTGGGGCTGTTCTCTTGATGACTAGGCATCCCTACACCCGGCACGCAGACGCAGGAGGCCGAGACCGTTTGGCAACCGACACCTATCGGGGGAACTCATGGGGTTATTAATGGTAATTTATGGATTATCAATTGGTAATTTACGGTGATTTATGGTGATTTAGTGTGATTTAGGGTGATTAATGGAATTTTCAATGGTGATTTTCATGGTGATTAACGTAATATGATGGTTTGACCAACAACAATAGGGATTAATGGTGTTTTATGGTGATTAATGATGATTAATGATTAATGGAATAGCTTATGGTGGTTAAGAGTGATTAAAAGTGATTACCATGAGGTAAACTAACATGTGGAAATCCATTAGTTGTAGATATTCAACGGCCATTTCGGGAACCTAAACTGGAGGTACCTACCATATATATGGCCTATTTTTCAGGCCTATGTAAGAGAATATCCCCACAAAATATGGACTTATATGGTACAGTACCTCCATTTTAGGATCCTTTTTTATTCCCATGGTTTTTCAGCAGCAAAGAAGCAGGGGATTTCAATGGTGGGTTGAAACATCATGGATTAATCACGGCATGGCTATTTTTATGGCTTTTATAATCATGGCTATAGTGGAGATAATGGGTTTTAAATATGTTTTAATTGTTTTTAATCATGGTTTGGCTTTTCATGGCTATAATGGTGGTCAAATGATGGAAATTCTTAAGGGGGTTGGTCCAGAATCTGTAGGAGATGTTAATCATTGCGTTGGTTTATCCATATGTTTTATCAGTGGGTTGACTCCATGTTGCGTCAATGGCTAGTGGTTAATAATGGTTCATAAATTGGCAATCGTGTTGGATAGAACGGCATTATACTGGGGATAGTGTTGTATTAATGGTCATAGTAGCTTCCAGAAAGTTGCGCATTTATAGATGATCTAGCTATGAAACAGAGTGATTTTACAAAATCATGTTAGCTTACTGGAGGGTAATCACTGTCAACAATTGCTAACCTGGTTTTGGGCGGGAAAATCATTGCAATGGGCAATCAAAAATACTGATTTGATAAATGACTAAGAATAGTTTCTATTTGACAATGTCTTATCAAATTAAATGGGTATCATTTCTGACTGGCTGACGAACCTTACAAGATTCACCATGGAAGATGTGAATGGTATCCACCAATTGATTTAAACATATCCAAAAATACATTGCCGGGGAAAAACACATCGCTGCTCATGGTAACCAAGAAGTGGTATGTTAGTTGGATTCCATAGGAAGTAAAACCTGCATAGAGATAGCCACTAGCGTTGCATAATGGAGATCCTAGCGTCACGCTGACAATTCGATGGTGGCATGACCCAACCGCAAAAAAGGGATATGAAGCAATATGAACCATGGCTAACCATGGCTTACTGTGTTATGGACCCGATTTTTTTTTATGGTTTTTCTCATCAGTTTCATGGATTTCGATGGGCTCCAGATCGAAAAACCCATTGGCTGGAGAGTGATGCCAGTGCCACCCGGATTCCCCAAACCATCGGGCCGGGGCCTAAACGGGGTGAAATGGGTGAATTACCGATGACAATGCACAAATTACCGATGCCAGCGGTCAAGATTTTTTTCACGAGCAAACGGCCCATCGAATAGCGTGGTTCTCAGGGCTTGCAGGCCCTCAGCTAAAGTTGAGCAAATCAGCGTGATTGCATCTTCCTGGCCCACAAGATCTAGTTGTAGAGCCAAATCTCTATCACATGCCACATCATCAATGTAGCAAATTCCTGCCAGTGGCAACGGAATGTTGCATTGTCCATCTACATTCTTTCCGATGGCCAAAGCACGGCCATCACTACAGAGAAGCACGGTATGACCAATGTCTGCAGATATCCGGGTGTATTCTAATTCCTCATCCAAACGTGGGATGTTGCATTGTCCAAATCCATTGGATCCCACTGCAACAGCAAAGCCATCACTACGGAGAAGCACTGTATGATGAAAGCCAGCAGAAATCTGGGTGTACACTGCCCCCCTCGGTTGGCTCCAATGGCAACAGCACTGCCATCGCTGCGGAGAAGAACTGTATGACCAATGCCCGCAGAAATCTGGGTGTATTTGATACCCTCATCCAAACGTGGGATGTTACACTGTCCAAAGTGGTTGTTTCCAATGGCAACAGCACTGCCATCACTACGAAGAAGCACTGTATGAGCCAAGCCAGCAGAAATCTGTGTGTATGCCATTCCCACGTCCAAATTGGGGATGTTGCACTGTCCATACTTATTGTCCCCGATGGCAACAGCATCACCATCACTACAGAGAAGTACTGTGTGACTGGTGCCTGCAGAAATCTGATTGTATGTAAGTCCGGCATCCAAAGGAGGGATGTTGCACTGCCCCTCTCGGTTGGCGGCTCCAATGGCAACAGCACTGCCATCGCTGCGGAGAAGAACTGTATGACCAATGCCCGCAGAAATCTGGGTGTATTTGATACCCTCATCCAAACGTGGGATGGGAGACAGCCATACGGTGCTTCTCCGCAGTGATGGCAGTGCTGTTGCCATCGGAAACAACCACTTTGGACAGTGGATGTTACACTGTCCAAAGTGGTTGTTTCCAACGGCAACAGCACTGCCATCACTGCGGAGAAGCACCGTATGGCTGTCCAAAGTGGTTGTTTCCAACGGCAACAGCACTGCCATCACTGCGGAGAAGCACCGTATGGCTGTCTCCCGCAGAAACCATTGCTCAAATCAAGGATGAGATGATGTTAGGTTTTTGTCTTGAGTCTTGGGTATCATGCGCAGCAATGCATTGTGAACAGTCAATTACGGCACCCCAAAACGGGATGGTTTATACATGTATACATGTATAAATTTAAATATATATATATATATGCTATATATTATACGGTATATACATATATAGTAATAAAAATAAATAAATATATATATATATATATATTTATTCTAATATACATATCATGTCATATATGTATCATAATATCACATCACCATGTCATCATATCATATCATAACATATCATGTCATATCCTTTAAATCCGAACATCGATATATTATATGTATGTATACATGTATATACATGTATTAGACATAACCTTCACCGGGCCCATGATGGTATCGGAAAACTCCTGGACTCCTGGGCTGCTGAAAATGGGTTTTCATAGCCATGGGGGTACCCCCAATAGATGGATGGTACCGGGGGTAACCCCATGTATTGGAAACCTCCATGTATGTATGGGTATATACTATATACCTATGATTACCTATGCATGTATTGCTTTTCCAACGGCATGAAACGTAACTACTTTGGGAGCTGAGCCCCACGAGGTCCTGCACCTGTGTGGTCATTCCAATAGACCGTGTCTTGCGCTGTGTGGTGCCAACATCCGACCTACAGCAGGGGTCGGAGTTGCTGCTGTTTTTTGTGAACGTTTTATTTGTTGGAGCCCAGAAGCATGGCAGATTTTTTCATATGGATTCGAGATAGGACTCATATTCCATGATTGATTTATGGGACCAATTAGTTCCTTTCTATGTGAGAATAAGCTATGGATCCGAATCATATGGACAACATAGCTATGGTATATCACCATGAAATAACTATGGTTTGGTATTATAGATACCTAATATGTTGTACATCTGTTATATATATAATATGTTATACCAATAATACATATATATATATAACAGTTAATGATAATATAAGGGTAAATCACCATATACAACTAAGTATTCACCAATTAAAGAAAATGTGGTTATAACAGTTATAACTATGGTATGAACTGAGCCAAACCCAAATATTGTAAACGTCTAGTGATAACTAAGGGTATTTAGACTCTTACAGTATAAAATGGTCATATGAGCATCATTTATTTAAAACGGCATATTTATCTGGGTAAATTAGAATATTTCACTAACCTGAATTAAGGCCTTCTTACCCGTTGATTTCTCGGATCCCTTCCCAGCCAAAGCGCGAGAAGGAACCCATCCATATCCAACGTTGAGACATGCCCCGTCTCATCTTGAGAGGGGTTCTGATGAAAAAAAAATAACAAAAAAGGGTCCTTACAAGTCCTTACGTCTTGTTCGGACCCTGCGCATCGCCAGCTTCATCTTTCGGCTCCGTTCTTCAAAGGGTTCCAATCCTCTTTCCAGATCTTCAGTCCAAAGTTGGTTAGGTTGATGAAATTCAATGAACGGCAAACAGTGAATTCCACGCCCATCCCAAAAAAGCTTCTGAAGTATCATGTAGACATCCCGTTGATTGTCAAACTGCGGCCTGCATTTAAAACCCGTCGTCCATGTTGCATAGCCTTGCCAATATAGAGATGGTACTTTTCCCATAGTGACATGATGTGGAATTAACCTTTTAACCACCAGTCCCATGATCTGTGTAACCATTGAATATGTAACAGTAGCTTGTTCCGCAAGTGTGAGTTGAAGGCTTTCAGTTTCGTCCGCAGTAATCGGTTGAAGAATGAGTTCCTGTCCTGCTCTCAAACGTTTAACCGGCATCCACATCTGGTTACTCAGCACCAAGCTGAGCGCCAGCTCCACCCAGGATAGACCTGGGTCACCTTCTGTAGGTTCCAAGGGCCAGCTACAGTTTTCCAACCAATTAAGAATAGCGACAGACCATTGCAAGCTCCAAGCTGTGTGCAAAACTTCATCATCCCCAATGTCATTAGGAAATGTCCACGGAGAAGAAATAGTCCAGTTACAGAAAAGATCTTGCTTATTACCCGAATTAAGGCCATTTGGGGATGATTTCCCTTATTAACCATGATTCCCAGTGAGGTCGCAGTGAGGTCGTGATGAAATTTACCCAGCATCTTTTATACTCATGGTATTTTTTCCCGCTGAGAACATCGGAGTAGTGCCGTATTTCTCCTTTACCAACTAATTCATATCTCTGATTGCTTATAATGCTAATACCATATCTCAAGTTATATGATATTACTAAAGAAATATGTATATATATATATTAGTTTGGGGACTGGCCTCTTTCTCTGTGGTTTGACACGTAACTGAAGGAACTATGTTAAGAATCATGTTGGAAACCACTTTGGAAGAACATAATAACTTTGTCGGAAGCTACGGTGTAAAGATAATATGCCTGGAATTTTCTCTGGTTTTGTCTTAGAACTATGGTTGGGTGGACACCAGAATCCCTTTTCGGTTGGTACCCTTCGGTCAAGAATGGCAATGGGAAATGACCAGAGGGCATGGGTATAGCTCCATTTTTTCTTGGTTATCTCCGATTACAGCATGGTTGATGGTTTACCAGGTGGGGAGTGGACATCTGGTGATATATGTGGCATGTTAAGCATGCGACCATATGTTACGCTCAACAAAAAGTGGTGCACCCTCTGGTAAACTAACATACTGTAGCTGTTGAAATTGCCATTGAAATAGTTGATTTTCCCATGAATAGCATGGTGATGTTCATTGATTTTCCATAGTTTTTGGTTAATGTTTACCAGAGGGTATCTTGAAAAGCACTGTACTTATCAACCACTGACGATTCCGCACATCAATTCCGCTCCGAAAAACACAGCAGATTGCAGATGCCACGAAACGGCAAGCAATTTTTCTATCCCATATGGCCATGAACTATTCCCAATTCATGTGGTTAAAACAATGCCATAAGACCACCCATTTGGGAATTTATACCAACTATTTATGGTGATTTGGGGGATGGCTTATTGTTGTTTGACCCACATTATAGATGATGTTCCCCGTAATAGACGCCAAATTCACGAATAATGAGGCTGTATTCCAATTTTTATCCATATCATATCACTATTTAAACATGATTTGTCCATGATTTCCTATAAGTAAACCACATTTTCCCACATTATCACTAGTTGGCTATTGGCTAATGTATCCATGTATCCTGATATATCCCCAACTAAAAAAATACAGAATGTTACAGAATGTTATGATCCAGCTGTTTGTTACATCATAAATCCATCTTAAGTTGAATAAGCCACAGTGATTCCACATCAAGTATATTCAGGTTTCCATAATCATGGATTGTACTGGGGGCACAATGGATTGGAAAGCACCATATGGAGCTTTCCTAAGTGCCGGGCTAGCCCGACAAAAACCATGAGTTTGGGATTCAGAAGACTCCCATAGAAATCAACCAGCCATCGCCGTCCAAAAGGCAGGTCCCTGTTGAAAGCCACGAAAGTATCGCAGGAGGCCGCCGTACCTGGAGGTTTTTTCATGTGTCCCCGTTTTTTTTTAAATGTGGGTAAAACATCATATGTAGGACACCATGGATTAAATAATTGTTCATATAGCATTATCATTCATATGCATATACCATTTATATAATTTTGTGGGAAAAACAATGTCAAAAGACCACCCCATTTGGGAATGGTTTATACCACCCATTTATGGTGATTGGGGGATGGTTTATTATTGTTTTAACCACATTACTCCCTAAATAATGATACTGACTGTAATCTGATACTTGAATGGGACCCACCCCCATTTAAACAACATTTTTTGGTTTGTTCAGGGTTGACATTAATTATAGCAATGAAAAAATAGAACGTTGTTTTTCCAGGATGGTGCTGATGGTATTTACCTCATATTTCCAGGCATCTTTATCTTTTCTATCTATTTTCTCTTGGGAATGCTATAATGTCCCATGAGACTTCCTGACATAAACCAACTTCGCCCAGGAAATTGGAATCCCTTGCTGTGCAAACAACCCAGCCGTGGCGCACGTTTTCCCCAGTGCCGCCGCTGCAGCTGCACACTCCGTGTCGTCGGCGTAGGGATCATTCCCTGACGCCCCGGGTGTCAGGGGTGGGTGCTGGGGTGGAGAGTTTTGGTGGGGAAAAAACTATGTGGAAAAAAGGGGGTTCATAGTATTATCCAACAAAAAAATCATCAATTTGATACCAAAAAAAAACATCATTTCGTGGGCAAATGAAGTTCAAGGCCCTGGGAATGAAATTCTGAATGGGGAGAGACAAAGTCTGACCACATTTGGAGAATTACAGAATTACAGTATTGTGTTTTTTTCTGATCTGACCAACGATAAATCTAGTGTCCAAGAAAAAACAAAAATAACAAGTTGAGCCCGGTCACGTCTCAAAAATGGAAGATACCACATGAGAAAAACGCTGAACATGCGGTTTCAAACTATGGAATGCGGAAACCCTTGTTAAGGCCCCATGTAAGCCTCAGTAAAAGGTCAAGCAATCATGGCCACCAATCTAACCACAAATACAACCAGTTTTTTTTTTAATGGACTTTCAGAATTTAGCCGAATTCAAGAATCTCTATCATTCATTGATAATCCACGATGTATTGGGTATAACCCTCTATGATCGTCTCAAAATAGGATAAACATCCTGCTGAAGGTGTGTTTCCCAATTTCAGACACTTCCATTTCATGACCAACCATCACTTGTCAACTATATCATCTATCCCCATATTATTGGTTGTTAAACCTCTGATAGATGTGTTTACAATGGGTTTTCCACACTATTATATAGCCATTATTAACCACATTATTAACATCATTAACAATTATAATTATTAACCGACCATACTATAACCAGTTACTATTAACCATTATTAACCATTATTAAGCAATAATCATCAACACATAACGCCCAACCGGGCTTGTGAACACCTGAAGGGCAGCTGCAATAGCCATTGATCAGCACCTGCCCAGTTCAGCGGGTTCAGCGGTGGCGCATTGGAGTTACGGGGAAAATAGGGATTTCAAGATGTTATTTTATCTATGATAAATGATATTAAAATTAGGGAAAACTATATTACATGATATAGTTATGTTGATTACTAGGGAAAATATACCACCATTTACATTATTGATATATATGATAACTAATTCAAAATCTATATCAACCAGCTATAATGTGTGAATCTATCATGATAACTATAATGGATGAAAATGACATATCATAAATTACCACAATACCTGTATATATATATATATAGATATATCCGGGTAAATTGCAATAATTCACTAACCTGAAATGTTGGGCTCCTCTGGGATAATTCCCCAAATCCAAACCATTATTCCAGTGAGTATATATATATATATCTCTCTCTCTCTATCTCTCTCTCTCTCTCTCTTTCCCTCTCTCTCTATCTACAATGCAATAATCTGGGACTTTTTAATATGGGATATAATCAATACGCGTTCCCGTTACAATGTACCATCTTTTATTTGTAGGATTTTACTTTTCAGCAACTTCTTAGAATTGCTTGAATTCCATACCCGCATTGTTGGGTATAAAATGGTCATTGACCAACCAAATTTTAGATATCCACCATATGAAATATACCATCCGCATCCACCAAGGAAAGCCTCGAAAAAGGTATTGGATAAATCCGGCCCCCTTAGGGGTGATATAAAACAAAAATCAAAAACCCATCTCAAAATACCAACCTCAAGTGATTATATAATCCATAAAAAATATGAACAATTCAATAGGGGGACGCAATCCTGTCTGTGGAGAGCTGGGCCAACGCAATGCAGTCGGCAGGTGTCTTTCCGGTCACTGCGAGAGGGTGGGACGCACCCCAGTCATCAAACTCGCGACCGGTCTCTTCGATGACGTCAATAGTCGCTATCGCAGGGTGGGGCGAAGGATGAACCCAATTCCCGTCGATACGCCGGACCACCGCGGAGATCGTCTGCTCGTCACCGATCCTGGATGGGATGAGCTGCCAGTCGTACTCTTCGGAGGGGTCGAACTCAGGTTCGTACGGCTTGGGCCGTATGCCAGGTCCATACCACTGGATGGTCGAGTGAAGGCGCCTGTCGACCATGCGGTAGGTGTACCTCTCATTCAGGTACTTGTTGTCTAGTACCTGGTTCATCACGGTGAACACGCAGTGGTAGTAGTCAGCCCTGGCTCCCCCGCGTCCGAGGGCCACTCGCGTCCTCTGGCTGGATGTGCGAGCACTCGGCACGAATGCTAGGGGCACCATGTCAATTCAATAAAGGACCGGATAACCCCACAAGTCAATTTCTTCCAATAATGATCTACAAATGTTGTAGGGGGAGGGGGAAGGAAGGAAAGACAAAGGATGTAATGGATGATCGAGAAGTAAAACAAGTTGTATGTGAAGAGTTGTGTGTGACAAAGTGGTATGTGAAAGATGGTGTGTGACAAAGAAAAATGGTATGTGTGACAAAGTTGTGTGTGAAAGATGGTGTGTGTGAAAGTTGTGTGTGAAAGAGAGCGTGTGACAAAGTTGTGTGTGAAAGATGTTGTGTCACAAAGCGGTGTGTGAAACATGGTATGGCAAAAAATGGTGTGTGACAATGTTGTGTGCTAAAGATGGTGTGCTGAAAGATGGTGTGTGACAAAGTTGTGTATGAAACGAAGGTGGATGTCACCAAGTGCCACGCCTGCCACGCAAAGTGGCGCGGCGCCCCGGGCGACCAACGGCGACCAAGCGCGCCACCAAGTGCAACTTGTGCCGCGCCTGCCACGCCGAACGCAGGTAGATGTCTCCAAATGACACACCTGCCACATGAAACGAAGGTGGATGTCACCAAGTGCCACGCCTGCCACGCAAAGTGGCGCGGCGCCCCGGGCGACCAACGGTGACCAGGCGCGCCACAAAGTGCAACTTGCGCCACGCCTGACACGTGAAACGAAGAGGGATGTCACCAAGTGCCACGCCTGCCACGCAAAGTGGCGCGGCGCCCCGGGCGAGCAACGGCGACCAAGCGCGCCACCAAGTGCAACTTGTGCCGCGCCTGCCACGCCGAACGCAGGTAGTCTCCAAGTGCCACGCCTGCCACGTGAAACGAAGGTGGATGTCACCAAGTGCCAGGCCTGCCACGTGAAACGAAGGTGGATGTCACCTAGTGCCACGCCTGCCACGTGAAACGAAGGTGGATGTCACCAAGTGCCGTGCCTGCCACGTGAAATGAAGGTGCATGTCACCAAGTGCCACGCCTGCCACGTGAAACGAAGGTGGATGTGACCAAGTGTGACACAGTTGTGTGGGAGAGATGGTGGGTGACAAAGTTGTGTGTGGCAAAGTTGTGTGTGAAAGATGGTGTGTGACAAAGTTGTGTGTGACAAGTTTGTGTGTGACAAAGTTGTGTGTGTGTGACAAAGTTGTGTGTGCAAAACGAAAGTAGATGTCACGAAGTGCCACGCCTGCCACGTGAAAGGAAGGCGGATGTCGCTAAGTGCCACGCCTGCCACGCAAAATGCCGCGGCGTCACCGGCGACCAATCCAGTCCAAGCGCGCCACCAGACTCTCAGAGCCAGCCCAGTGCCCTAAGCGCCACGCCTACCACGCAAAACGAAAGTAGATGTCACAAAGCGCCACGCCTGCCGCGCCTGCCACGCAAAGTCGAAGGTGGATGTCACCAAGCGCCACGCCTGCCACGCAAAGTCGAAGGTGAATGTCAGCAAGTGCCACGCCTGCCACGCAAAGTGCCGCGGTGTGAAAGATGGTGTGGGAAAGATGTTTGTGTAAGATTGTGTGTGACAGATGGTGTGTGACAAATGGTGTGTGACAAAGATGTGTGTGACAAAGATGTGTGTGACAGATGGTGTGTGAAAAAGATGTGTGTGACAGATGGTGTGTGAAAGATGGTGTGTGACCAAGATGTGTGTGAAAGATGGTGTGTGAAAGATGGTGGTTGACAAAGGTTGAAAGATGGAGGACAAGGAGGTGGAGGAGGCGGAGGAGGCGGAGGAGGAGAAGGAGCGGCGGGATACAGAATCAAAAACAAGAACCCCACACAAAGATGTGGGGAATAAAACAAAGTAGTCATATTTGATAATTTGATAGTGGGTGATACTATTTATTATGTATTCTTTCTGTATTATCATTAAATTATACGTAACTAATATAAAATCTATGTCAATCAATTACCGAAGGAAGTTTAGAAGTCAAACTTCCGACAATATGGCCAGATGAAAAAGGAGAGGTGGGAAGAGTCAGAGAGGAGAAGAGCAGAAGAGAGAAGATCAGAGAAGAGAACGAGTGAGAAGAAAAAAATGCAAGTGCGCGAACAGGTCGGAAAGTCGCGAAACACTCTGTTTTTCCAATGATTTGTCGCTCCGGAGGTCGAAAAGTAGGCTCGCTAAAGCGGCGGGTGCGGAGCATGTGGCCAGATGAGAGATGAACAATTGCACGCCGTCGCGGCGCGAAGCGCATTTCCAAGTCAAAATGTACAAAACACACCAGCTTCGGACCACTTTTGGAAGTTGAGATGTTGAAAAAGTGCACGCAGTTGTGGCGCGAAGCAAATTTCCAAGTCAAAATGTACAAAGCGCACCATTCTCGGACCACTTTTGGAAGTTGAGATGTCGAAAAAGTGCACGCCGTTGTGGTGCGAAGCACATTTCCAAGTCAACATGTACAAAGCACGTCAGCTTCGGAACACTTTTGGAAGTTGAGGTGTCGAAAAAGTGCACGCCGTTGTGGCGCGAAGCACATTTCCAAGTCAAAAGTGTTAAACACTGACGGTCTCGGACCACTTTTGGACGTTCAGATGTGGTTTCGCGTGGCAGGCGCGCGGGATTCTGCACCTGGCCAAAAGTGAGCAAAACCACTACACTACACTACAGCTACAACTACAACTACACTACCTTACGCGACACGACACGACACGACACGACACGACACGACACTACACTGATTACATTACACTACACTACGCTACCCTACACTACACCCCACTACACTAACTACAACTACTCTACATTACACTAAACTAATTACATTACACTACGTACGCTACACTACACTAATTGCATTGCATTACACTACACTGCACTACACTACAGCTACAACTACACTACACTCCACTACACTACACTCAATTTCACTACACTACACTAATTACAACTACAACTACACTACGCTACACTCATTACATTCTACTACACTGCACCACGCTACACCACACTACACCACACCACGCCACACTACACTACGCTAACTACAACTACAGCTACAACTACAGCTACAACTACGCTACTGTACACTACAGTACGCTAGACTACAATATACTACACTACCCTACATTGCATTACACTACACTCATTACACCACCGCAACTGCAACTGCAACTACACTATATACACTAATTACACTACACCACAGCTACAACTCCACTACGCTACAACTACAACTACAGCTGCACTACACCACACTACATCCAGCAGTTGCGGGTGAGGTGACCGACCAGGTGACCACTGCAACCATTGTAACCACTCCCAAAAACACAACTCCAACCACCTTTCAGTCCATCAGTGGATTCGCTCTGCCATCCGTGATTCACAACAACCAATCTCTCCTATAGGTTTCCTATTCTGAAACTTCCGCCAGCGCCTTGTGCGTTACTAGTGGTAATATGTAAATCTATCATAATAACTATGATGGATGAATGTGCTAGCGGGGTGACAACCGGACCCTATTTTTACTGTTTTTTTGTTGATGCACTTGCGAACCATTTTGATGTTATGGGGTGGCGTGGGGTGGGGTCGGGGTACTAACGTTCATGTAAACTCTAAGCAGAAACGACTGCGTTGATGTCAGGCACTGACAGTTGGCAACATATTACGTGATGGACTTTGTGTGTTGGCATAGATGTAATGTGATACGTCATGGGACTTGGGGTGGGTGGGGTGGGGTGGGGGGTGGGGGCGTATGAACCTTCATGTAGACTCTAAGCAGAAACGAATGCGTTTGTGGAAAAGATGTTAGATGTTACGTTATGGGATATGGCTGGAGGTAGGACAGAGGTTACATGTGACGTCACGCTGTTTGCGTTGACAGGGTAAAGATGTTACATGTTACGTTAAGTTGTTTGTGTTGACAGAGTGAAAATTGTTACATGTTACGTCATGGGATATGGCTGGAGTTAGGACAGATGCGCAGCAGTGGCAATGGCGGCGGGTCCAGAAGAAACATTTTTTCAGGCTACTGGTCGACAGTTGCACAAAGAAGCCTTTGGATGAAAACGCTCCGAAAAAAAAAGATAAGCAAAGCATGCATATATCAAAACAAAATGGCCCAAAACCCAGGTTTTAGACCCTTGGAGAAAGGAATTTGATCAAATTCCTTGCAGATATGAAGTTGCAATTCGCATGGCCCTGCCAATACAAAAGACACATTGGACTGCAAATTAAGGTCCGAATAACCCCCCGGACGGATGAATATGATATATCATAAATTAAAAAATATAAACAACAATTTCAACCTGGTTGGTGGTTTCAACCTACCCCTCTGAAAAATCATGGAGTTCGTCAGTTGGGATCTGTTTATTCCCAACTGTTTCTGGAAAGTCAATCCAAATTCCATGGTTCCAAACCACCAACCAGATATGTTCTCCCATTATTAACCATTATCAACCATTACTAACCATCATTAACCATCATTAACCATCATTAACCATCATTAACCATAGATTAACCATAGATCAACCATAGATCAACCATAGATCAACCATAGATCAACCATAGATCAACCATAGATCAACCATAGATCAACCATAGATCAACCATAGATCAACCATAGATCAGCCATAGATCAACCATAGATCAACCATAGATCAAACATAGATCAACCATAGATCAACCATAGATCAACCATAGATCAACCATAGATCAACCATAGAACCATAGATCAACCATAGATCAACCATAGATCAACCATAGATCAACCATAGATCAACCATAGAGATCAACCATAGATCAACCATAGATCAACCATAGATCAACCATAGATCAACCATAGATCAACCATAGATCAACCATAGATCAACCATTATTAACCATGATTTATGCCATGCTGCCTGTGCTCCGCAGCTCGACAGCAAAAAAAAAGCGCCCAAACTCCACCGCATCGGGGGCCCATCCCCCGGCGGTTGAAAGCGCGATCTGTGTTTCCGGAGACGGCTGCGGAGAACGAACGTTTAAAAGTCAAAAAAGGGAGGTCTGATGGATTTTCCATCTACTCTCTGATTAAACAATCGTTAATTATGGTTGATAATGACCATATTAATGGTGATTCATGATGATCTTGTAATTTAATTAATGGTTTCAACCTACCCCTCTGAAAAATCATGGAGTGGAAGTCAGTTGGGATTGTGAGATTCCCAATATATGGAAAAATAATCCACATGTTCCAAACCACCAAACAGATTTTCCATTTAATCGATGGGAATATCCCCACAAAATATGGCCAGAAATATGGTACGTTTATGTACCTCCAATTTAGGTACCTGAAGTGGCCAGTTGAGTCACTTTTTGAGATATTCTATGATTCTATGATATTTCACATGCTATTTCATGGTTATTTCCTGTGTTCTAGATGATTGTCATTCTTGTACCCCTTATACCCAGCCATAATCGTTCAAAACATCGTGAACATACATGACACTCATCTGGGCAAAAAGAAGGATACTTTGCAAATGAAAAACTTGCCCATTTTTGGGTGGGCTTCGCCCTACTAACTAGCATTGCATCCATTCGCGTCATCACAAATCCACCCTGAGTAGAACAAACATAGTAAAGCTATGGCCTATGGTTTCCCTAGATCTACACACGGTGGGTTTTTCACAACTGGGTTGAACCCCCCAAATCCAAATCCTCGTTGAGGATCTACCTGGACGTGCGGTTGGTGATTCCCCTTCTTTACGTAAGTTGGTTCAGAAGCAGCAAAGCATAGCATAACTGGGGTTTATGGTAGATATATCTATAGTGAGATGGCTTCGTAAACCAACAAAAACATACATAACGGGGGGGGCACCTGCAGACAATGCGCAAACACTTCTGAAACTGTGGATATGGGCACAGAAAAAACACCAAACCAATCCACCGCTTGACTTCACTATCGTCACTATCTACTGTATCTATCTGTATCTGCTTGCGAGATTACCAATTGAAAAATGGGGACTTCCTGCAGGTTGGAGCAAAGATCCAAGAATAGTCACACATGGAGATGCAAATCAGATTCACGATGGCAAAGCTGTAAAACGGGGCCCAGATTCACGATAGCAAACAGTTTTAGGGCCCAACATGCTTTAAGTCTGGATAGAGAAATCACAATTCAGCAATTTGTTGGCTTCTCATGATATTCCCCATTGAAATTGTGTGATTTCTTGTGGTATCCACCGTTTTTCTTGGGGCTTCAGCAAAACCAGGTTTTTCAAGCACACCAGCCAACCATCAAGTTGGCAATATAGAACCACGATGTTTCCATGTTATAGACTTATAGACGATTCTCCCACTATACTCCATCATAAAACCTATAGTTAATCCCATTAATCATCCAATATCCACTGCTCCATGATATCCCCATTAGAAATCCCTGTAAACCCTAGATATGTCCTACATTGATGGGAGCTGCCTGCTCCACCCCGCCCGAGGGTCAATTCATCCATGTTTTTGCGCGGTAGGCGTGCGTAACTGCGGCCCTCAGACATGTCCATGCGGTACCTTCGGAGGGCCGCCGAAACGGCAGTCATGGAATCAGATGGTGTGTTTAATGGGATGATGAACGGAATCCATGGAATAAGTCATGGTTTTATGGTAATTAATGGAATTGAGTGTGTGTGTATATATATATATATTTCAAAAAAACATAATGTTATATAACATTATATAGCTATATCAATTTGACTGATTATAGTTGGAACTAAGTGAATAATAATGGTATTAAATCAATTGACATAGTTAACTGACAATTGTATATGGTGATTGATAGTGTCATGAAAATAGTGATTTTGCTGTTGCTAAATGTATGGTAAAAACCATCAACATATGGCTGGGTGGTTTATGACCTTGCGTTACTCACATTCTGGGGAAATCCCAGGATCCCAATCGTTGACAGGTAAATCACTGACCGATACGAAAAAAAAGTTCCAGTCCACGATTGGACTACCAATGGCTTTTGGAGAAGCCATGAAAATTTGTTGGTTACCGGTTATCTATAGTATGGGGGCTTGACCAAGCATTGCAGCAAATATGGAAATACAACTCAGCCAACATTCATGACGGAAAAAACATGTGGGTTTAAACACCACCCCAAAGAAACACAACATATGTGATACTACATACGACCAATTGAAAAATAGATCTGGGAAACATCTTGTCATATTGTTGTTTTACATGCAGTTTTCTACCATTTATTATGGATCGAAAGATCCACTTTTTCAAGTGGAAAGAAAGATGAGACAAATGAGCGTATCAATCTTGAAAGGTTACCTCACCATCCATACCATCCCTTGTGTGACTGGAATGCCTACCGAAGAGTCAGCGAATGGGAGATGAAACAAGCATAGTATTTGGTGTTGGCTAACCTCAACAGCCATCTTTTAAAGTCGGATGTGAAAGAACTTGAACCGGTCAAATTATTCTTTTCAAGTCTTTACCAATATTAAGGGAATTTTAACGGGAATTTGAAGTTCAACAAGCATTTTACTCATGCTGAAACTCACTTGACCCTTCGCCAAAAAAAACTCAAAACGCCTTGGCTCAAGGTGCAACTCCGGTTGCAGAGGCCCATCATTGAACATCTTGCTTATGACCACCATTATATCTGGTTGGTGGTATACCTACCCCTCTGAAAAAATTCAGTTCTTCAGTTGGGAGTATGAAATTCCCAATATATGGAAAATCAAACATGTTCCACATCACCAACCAGATAATATTTGGATGCTTATTAAAGGCGACATTAACCAGCATGAACCAGTAGAATATCTCAGTATTTTTTCACCTGTGTTAAAGGTTGACAAAGGCAGCCATTGAATCTTGCTTCACCAATCTACCATCATTCCATATCATTCCCAGATTGGAACGATGTCTTCCACCAAGGAACTCTAACCCTGGAGGGCAAGCATAGCCAGGCAACACCTGAGCAATGCCAGGTTTTGAACATAGTTGATGGGCTCTTCATTGCAGCCTGCAATGGTCGGGTAACATGGATAATTTGAATCCAGGATTAATAACCCCTCAATTTATCAATATGGAGGCTTCCCAAAATACTCTTATTTAGTTTTATTTCCACATTTCCTGTTATAAATGGTAGACGCCTCCATTTAGTAAACCATAGGTTTATTAATCCTGGGGTGACATTGCTGAGCATGATACTTTGAAGTTGGATGGTTGTACGATCTTAAAAATCAACCAGTGAATCGCTGGTTGGGTCTCCTATGGTCCTCTGCGTCCCTGGATAACCATTCCCAGCATATTCCCATGATATTCCCATATATAGTCCCATCCAATATATCCCCAGTACATTCCCAGTATATCCCCATTAAAAAAAAAACATATTCCATTTTATCTATATATATATATATACCATTATATTCCCATATCCCCAATATTCCCAGTATATTTCACCATATATATTCCCAGTATATGGCTACGGGGATCCACCGGGTGTCCCGCAAAAAGCACCGCAAAAAAACACATCGCCGCCTCCTGCCAATCCTCTGTCGGGGTGAAATCCAGATATCCATTGGTGCTCGTTGGCACCTCGCGCTCCAAGAGATACTGTAGGGATGTTCTTACAATACTGGAAAAATCCCAATATATTCAAATAATATATATATAAGTATGTAATATATCCTTACAAAATCCCCATAATATTGTGGATCATATCCCTATATAAGATGTGAAAAATGTCGATTATCAATCATTAACCTGGGATAAAGTATCAGATTATCATTATTTCGGGAGTAATGTGGTTAAGACAATGTCATAAACCATACCCATACCCCAGTCATCACAATTTTTATGGGTGGTGTGTTTACCATTCCCAGCCATTGGTGGTTTATTATTGTTTTTACCGCATTAATTGTCTTTATATATATATAATAATAATAATATAAGGTGTGAACATTCATCACATCTCAGTGTGTGCTGGTGAAAATCACAGACACACTGCTGGTTTAAGTTTTTGCTATTCCTTTTTGATGGCAATCTTTTAGCTGAAAACTCCGAGTCGACAATCCAAAAAACATGACAATCACGTCAGAATTTGCATCGATGCTAATCTAGTTATATCTAGTTCACCCGCCATGGGTACAAACCAAAGGGATCATGGTTGATCATACTATATCTGGTTGGTGGTATACCTACACCTCTGAAAAATATTACCGAATGGAAAGTCATGAAATTCCATGGTTCCAAGCCACCAAGCAGATATTCCATATGAAACATATTCCAATTGATCAAAAAGAACTATGATCGCCATGCCCTTTTTCAAAACCCTCCGGATTCCGGGATTTCCCATGGATGATCCCAGCCCCGCTATTGAACATGGCCATAGAAATAGTTTACGGAACAAAAAAACATCGTGATTTTCCAGTTCGCAAACGTAGCAAACTGCTAGTTTACCAAAGGGTAACCTCAAATCACTTTTGGGATGTACTAAAACTTGCCACTGTAGAACTTGAGGTCGCGGATGAATTGGCTCATCGTTCGGTGATGAGTATGGCTCATCCCATGAATCGATGGTCCCATCATGTCCCGCTGGGGTACGAACGCCATTTTCGGATAACCGTCTTCCAATGCCAACTCGAGTTTCCACGTCGAACCTATGGGATGTACGAATTGGAAGGATCATTGAATCATTGTATCATTGTTTGCCGAAGGTCTGCCAACGACTTTGCCAGATCACCGCGTTCTGGCTGATGGGCCATTCTCCGGCCCAAGCTTTCACCTGCTCCCTGGCCGTCTGTCAAGCGCTGAGGGAGACAGCCCATGGGCACCTTGGGCATTGGGAGGCAAGACCTTCCAAAGAATAGTGCTGCCTCTATATCGCTGATTTTGCTGGTGGGTGTGAAATATATATATATGATAGATAGATAGATTGATTGATTGATTGGCTGATTGATTGATAGATAGATAGAAAGAAAGAAAGAAAGAAAGATAGATAGATAGACAGATGGAAAGATAAGATGGATACGATAGATAAGATAGATAAGATAGATAAGATAGATACGATAAATAAGATAGATAAGATAGATAAGAATAGATAAGATAGATAAGATAGATAAGATAGATAAGATAGAAAAGATGAATAAGATAGAAATATAGATAGGATAGATAAGATAGATAAGATAGATAAAAAATAAGATAGGCGAGAAAGATAAGATAGATAAGATAGAAAAGATAGATAGGATAGAAAGAAAGATAGAAAGAAAGAAAGACAGACAGAAAAAAGAAAGAAAGAAAGAAAGAAAGAAAGAAATATAGATAGATAGATAGGTAGATAGATAGATAGATAGATAGATAGATAGATGGATAGAGAGAGATAGATAGATCGATAGATAGTTAGATAGTGAGATAGATAGGTAGATAGATAGGTAAGATAATATAGATGGATAGATAGATAGATAGATAGATAGATCGATAGATAGATAGATAAGATAGATAAGATAGATAAGATAGATAAGATAGATAAGATAGATAAGATAGATAGATAAGAAAGATAGATAGGATAGATAAGATAGATAAGATAGATAAGATAGATAGAAAGATAAAATAGATGGGTAGATAGATAGATGGATAGATAGATAGATAGATAGAAAGATAGATAGATAAATAGATAGATAGACAGACAAATAGATAGATAGATAGATAGATAGATATATAGATAGATATAGGGATGGGTCAAAACCTTGTACCCCTGGTGAACATCAAAATAGCTGGTAGGTGGTTGTTCATCCACCTAAAAATTGTATTTATAGGTATTGATCCACGGCCACACACATATATATATATACATATTATATATACACCTATCTGTTGATATGTTAATATGTTCTTTTATTTTCAAGAATTACATCATCCTTTTGATGCATATCATTATTTTTTGTCCTACAACTTCCGGGATGACGGGTTAGATTCTCATACCACAAAAAGTTTGGAAATTGGAAACAAAACCCTGCATGATTGTTGGTTCATCATACTTTATCTTGTTGTTTGCCCGCTATCTAGCACCATTTTTGCTAGTTGATCCCCCAGTTTGTTTCTGCCCATTAACCAACTATGTATACCTTGTTGTTTTTTTGTACTCACCGACCATCGTTACTCTTGGATACGAGTATCCTGCAACAACAGACTGACTTGGTTGGCTGAATGATTTTCCCATGCAAAAGACACCAAACTAAGCCATAAAACTGCCTTTCACATCCTTTCAAAAATCGTTTGCCCACAATTTTATGGCAAAATCCCTCAAAAAAAGCATATTTTGGTGAATCCAGAATCTAATGACATAGCCAGGCCAGTTGTTTCAACTCGTGCACCTCATCTTCGCCCTCCCGAAAGAGATACCACAACCTGCGGCGTCAAATTGGAGGATTGACAAAACATCGATGACCTAAAGTCAGGAGGTCGACCTCGACCAGGATTTTGATGCAGATTTTCATATCTACCTTCTGGTAAACATTAACAACAAGCTATGGAAAATCACCATCTTTAATAGGTAAATCAACTATAAATGGGCCATGGCTTCAATAACTATGTTAGTTTACCAGAGGGTATTTTGCCCTGTTTTGCGCCCTCTAATAATCAAATTCAGTGATTGTAGTTGAAGATGACATGATTGGCAAACGAAGCTGTGTGTAATCCCCCTATCCGAAAAAATCGAAAACAATATTAAACATGCTTGAAATTTGCATGGTTGAAATTGGTAACATCAAGCTTCCAATCATGATGGTCCATTGCACATACCCTCTGGTGAACGTTTACGTAACTATGGAAAATCACCATGCGATGTTCATGGGTAAATCAACTATTTCGACTGGGCCATTTTCAATAGCTATTTTGACATAACCAGAGGGTAATCACCATTAATTCACTATTATTAGCCATTAATAACCACCACTAATCGCCATTAATTCACTATTAATCACCATTAACCATAGATATTCCCATTAACCAGAGGGTACAGATCGAAGGGTATCTAGAAAGGTGAGAGCTCCGGTTCCAGAGGTCACGTTGCGTTACTGGCAGATGTCCGTGCCACGGCGAGCAGCAAAGTTTATGGCACCGTTGATGGCAATGGAAAAGGTGAAAGTATCAAACTATAAATGGCTACATCGGGAAATATCGGTATATCTATGAAGTAAACCTGAGTTGATCCATTATTTCAACCAACTTACCGCAGTTGTTTGCAGGCCCATCCTGACCCCAGGTTGATCACGAGATTTGCCATGAAACTTGCCATGAATGGGGTATCCACCAGTTTCAGGCACACCCACATGACATCGTTTGGGGTCATACATTCCATTCTATCTCAGTATGTGCCACTACATGCACGTATATCCCATTACATCTTATTATATCGCGGTAAAATGATTACTTGTATATCCCCATAACTTTGTTGACAAACATGGCATAGTACATAAACAATATCATAACTTCATCAGATACAAACAAAATCCAAAAAACACAATGAAAGTCACTGCTTTGAACGTACCAATCATTTGGGTTTGCCTGAGAATGGGACACACCCAGATTTTGGTGTTTCAGACCCCTACAATTTGATTCTTCAAACATGTAGAAGCATTTGAACACCTACTGAATCCACATCAAACCCATAAATATCGATAATCAACATTTAAATCATTTGTTGTCGGCGGGTTTCACATACCATATAGGTAGTTGTCCATACATTTCATAAAACTAACACATATTTTCAAACATTTCATACGATTATCAAATAACCCTAGACTTTAATAAACTAGTTCATTCCTCTTCAAAGAACAAACATAAGAATCAGTTTTCTGCTTAATGCGTGTACCAACGACTACCGTTTGGGAATGGTCTCAATGCCAACCATTTATGGTAATATTGGGTTTGTCACATGAATCATTAATACTTTTTAATACTCATTAACAATCATTAATACTCATTAATACTCATCCATTGATAATCATCCATAAAATCACTATCACACATTATTAAGCACGATTAATCACTAATAATGTGGTAAACCCGACAATCATCCAGTAAAATCTAGAAAACCTAGAAGTTTTATGAAGTTTTCAATAGTTTTTCATCAATAGCACCATGGTTTTCTTTTTTTTAACCAGCCATGGCTTTTCCAACCGTTTCTGGTTTTCATTAACCCAGTGATCTTGGTGCCCCAACAGCACGCCACAAAAGGTCACCGCGGTGAGCGCCAGCGCGGCACGGCCACGACCCTGGCACGGCTTACCATCATTGGCTTATTACGTGAATGATGAATCGTGCTTAATACCTAACAGTGATTTGATGGATGATTATGGATGGATGATGCTTAATGATTATTAATTATCATGAATGATTATAAATGATTCTTCATGATTTTTAATAATTATTGATGATTAATGTGGTAAACCCAATGCCATAAACCTTCCCCAAAATCACTATTTTTTATGGGTGGTATTGAAACAATCCAAGTGAAAATGGTAGGTCTAGTAGTTGCCGTTACCACATTATTTGATTCAATGGAATTTAATCATCACCACAGTACTTACTGTTTAAAGTGCCAATTGGATTTAAACGGAACTTGACCATCAATACAGTATTAGGAGGTAAAACCAGCAAAAAATGCATCGCGATGAGGTCAAATGAGGTGATGAGGTACTTAGTGTAAACCCACTTGTTGATAGTTGGGATGGGTTACTACTATTTGGTCAACCATTTTGTTGTTCATAAGCATGTACAACACATATAACCATTTACAAAGTTTGCAATCGGGCGAGGGGAACTGAAACTTACTAACTTTGGTGTCGGGATGTTTTATCCCAATGGTGTTCTACCACCGTCTGCCATATTTTTTTCCCTGAAACCAATTCATTGAAGAGACGTTTTTGTTGGGGGTATATATATAATATTTATATATAAAATATATGTACAATATTTATATATATAATATTTATACATAATAAAATATATGTGTTATAGAAAAATGGTGAAGCAACCAGCCTGAATTGAGACTGAATATCCACTGATCCACGAAATAACTGGAACGGGGACAGGTGAATACCCAAACACCGATGTAAATTCGATGTTTGATGCCTGAATAGTTTACAAACATCGAATTGAATAGACATCTATGATACTCTGAATTATCCAACTATAACACCCAATATAGATGTAAGTTCGATGTATAGTTTTCAAACACCGATAATAGGTCATTGAAGAAACCCAGAGTTTAACAGTCTTCCAAGTCCTGGATATTGGGAAGCTGCCTGTTGGAGCCCTGCAATTTGTCCGACTTTGAACCAACCTAAGGTGTTTCTCCATCTTTGTCATCACATCTCCATCTTTGTTGCATTTTGCGTTTCCAGATGCCAAGCCCAGGGGTTCTTAAACTGGCTTAGACAAGTTTATAACTCCAATAACTTGGGTTTATGGACATTATATATCTATTATAGAATCTATATACAAGGAGATTGGAACTTATTATAACCCAACTTCGGAACTGAAATTTGAGATGTAGCAGCCGGTCATTCTGGTGAGAATGATAGAGTAAAGGATTTTTGGGCGCCGCTCCGACAACTGATAGAATGGTTTGCGGTGAATACGATCTGGTAATATCATTGCAATGGTTAACCATGGATGATATTTCTGGTATAGCTACCTCAGAAAAACCAGTTGGACACTATCAGGAATCTCAGGGCATATTTTTTTAACAGTTGATCTTAAGCAAAATAGATAGATATCGCACACCCGATAGAACATGATGGGAAGCCATCATATTCTATTTGTCCTGGAAGCACTTTCATCATTACTTTTCCAGCCTTTTGGGGATTACTAATGTGGTAAATCCAAACATCAATCCCCAAGTCATCGCTGATGGGTGGTATGAGCCATCCCCCATGGTAGGAATAGGTATGAATAGGTTGGTTTATGGCAGTTGGTTTGCCACATTATGAACCATCATTAACCACAATTAATGTCACCCCCGGATTAATAAACCATGGTTTATTAATTAGGGGGGTACTCCTCCAATAGTCATAATCCAATACTTAAATGGTACCCTCACAATTAAACAGCCTAGGGGTTTATTATGGTTTATCAATCCAGGGTTGACATTAACCATTATTCTTAACCATTATTGACCCAGAACTTCTCTATCTTTTTGGGACCCCCAGCAGAGCAACATTACTCTCTGACCTCCGTGGACCGACTCCAAAGTTCCAGCACGGACATGCTCATCAGGCGGGAACGAACGCGTTTCCGGGATGCCGAAGTAACGGGGTCACAAGTCGTGGCTAGATTTGTTCGTGGAAGAAAACTTAAGAGTTTTCCAAAGATACAGAGATCACAACAGGTTCTTGTGGCCGTTGAACCACTGAAAGAATGTAAGTAAAGAGCAAATGGGATTTTAAAGCAGCCAATCTTTCAAATCCAAATGTGTCATAGGCTTTGGTCTTTCAGTCTCAACCCTGCGATTGACTTGGGGAATGGAAAATGGCTGGTATGACCGGAGCTCAGGCTTCAACATGTTGGGTTCAGCTAGGTCAGGTCTCGTCATGTTTTGGGTCTATTGAAGTCCGTTGCTTTGGGTGGATTAAATCATACGTTGAATCCGTTAAAGGGCCACTTGTGCGATTGTTGATTACATCAGCACATCTTGATCAATCTATTTGCTTGTCTTTATGTCTTTATGCAACTTTTGTTTGTTGATGAGTGTTGGATGTATTACAATAAGTTTATGTTTCATTACAACTGTTGTAAGAAAAATGCTGGTTGGATTTATACAGCTGGCTTTTGGTGCTGCAAAAATGTTTCATTCGCTCCATAGCTACACGGACAACTTCGCTGTGGGTCACCCCAGCCAAGGATGAAACCAACAGCCACGGCAGGCCGTTGGCCAGCCAGCATGCTATGCCCAAATCCCGTTGCCAAAAGGATACCAAAAAGGCTATAAACTAGTTTCAATGCCGAAGATTTTTGCTGAACAAAAAGACCACTTAATGATGCCACTTATTGATGCCACTTTGATGCCATGAGGTCCCAAGTCCCACAGCAAGCGAGGCGTGGAAATCCATGGTGCTGTAGCCAGCTTTTGTTGGATTTCAAACCTACTTTGAGAAGACTACTCCCATGGATATGTTCAACGACTTTGCTTGTGGAAGCCATTTTGATTTCAGAAAAGATCGGAAACCATGATCTACCCTCTGGTAATTTAACATAGCTATTGAAAATGGCCCATTTACAGTTGATTTACCTATTAAAGATGATGATTTTCAATAGCTTTGTTAGTTTACCTGAGTGTACCAACCAGTCATAGCTTAATCTGTGGCAAATTCCACGCCACGGCAGACCTTGGATACTTCCATGCCATACATGTACTTCTTACTGTTTTCAAAGATCAATCCATCATTTTTCAACATCATATATCCAAGTTTATGGGATCAAGTAGGTAAAGTAATAGCTGGTTGGTGGTATACCTACCCCTCTGAAAAATATTAGTCAGTTGGGAGTATTATTCCCAATATATGGAAAACATGTTCCAAACCACCAAACAGATAGAATCGACTTTCAAAAACATGTCTGTAATTCTCTAAGTTTGTCTGCAGTGTCCACCCTCCACCTGCAGCATTTTTCATATGGCCAACTGATCGGCCAAATTCCCGTCTCGCCGGAGCCTTAGGCTTGCTGTTCAGCAAACTGGACGGATGCGGATAACATGTCGTGTGGGTTACCCGTGCGATGCCCAATTAAAGAGCTTGATTTTGTTTTTACAGGTCATGTTCACCAAATACCTTGTATCTGGATAAGATGCCAACCAGGTAGCCATGGTATTACAAAGATACCAACCAAATCTGTTTGATATCCACTGGAATAAGATTTGGATAAGATTCTCATATCAGGTACCCGTTTGGTAAGCTAATGAATTCCCTTCTCGTCACCGTTTGGTGAAGGGTGAAACGTCTCATCACTGGATGCGTTCGACTTGAATGTCCTATCGCTTTTGCACGCACGTCGCGATAGGACGAGGTGTGGATTTACGGGGATTGAACAAATCAAAAAATATCTATAACAGGAAGGTGGTTCTAACCATAAACCTCAGTTGTATAACCTAACCTCGTTCTTTGAGAATATTCCAACCAATTTATGTATCGTTTTGGGTGGGGCGTTCTTTTGCTAATCACTGGATCAGATTGGTATCAGACCAAACATCATGAGGAACTAATGGGGAGAACAACAAGATCTGTCTATATGACTTACAATAATAGTTCACCAACTTAAAGGTAGGCATTATCCAGATGGGATGTTTTGCTAACAATGGCCTGAATTTTCAACCCATATCCATCATGGAAATCCCCCAAACCCCCCCAAAAGGGCTTTCATAAACCTGAATAATTTGGATTGATAGTTGTTGAGAACCCCTATCGAAAAGGCATCGTTTGGTGATAGGTCCACATTGAAAACCTGTCAGTGATCACATTTGTTTGGCCACTTTTGACTCTCAAATATCATTTATGGATAGCCCAAAAGATCCATAGCCACATGTTTGGTGGTTGACTATAATTTTCCCTATTGAGTTGCATAAATTGGGAGTATCCACTAAAACTTCAGATTTCTAGCCAGAGATCAGAGCACGTTTTTTTTCGGTTATATCCCTTTATATCATAAGCCAATGTACAAAATGCCATCATCACCGGCCCCAAATCCAGGATTTCAACCAGACCGGCCGCCTGTTGAATCCCACAATGGATGGTTTTTAGCCACCACACTTTTTTAAAAAAGTCAATATCCCCAGATATCTGTATTAGTATCATATTGATTCATATTCTTCATAGATGAAAAAAGTGGTTGTATATCCCAAATGATATCCCAAAAATTGGCTGTATCCCAATAGATGGTTGTATATACCCAAACAATGGTTGTATATCCCCCAAAAATGATGCCTTTTGGGATAATTACCCTCCGGTAATTTAACATAGCTATGGAAAATCACCATTTTTAATGGGAAAATCCACTATAAATAGCCATTTTCAATAGCTATGTTAGTTTACCAGAGGGTATATCATATTCTTTTGGTTGTCCCAAATGGCATCCGGTCATAGATGATATCCATGTCTTGGACTGACCACATACCTACAAGGTCGATATATTTTTTTTGGGCCCAAGAAGGCGCAAGAAGATACAGCCCAAAAATATCCAAAAATATGGTTTTATGTTTTTTTATTCCCGGTCACATTTGTTTTAGATGTGGCCATCACCAGAAGATATCCTTATTAACACCCTTCATGTGGAGCTTTCCTAGATTGGTTGTACCCCCAAAGCATCCAATTCTGGATGATCATGTGAATATTGAAATCTATGGTGGCTTGGGGATCCCCCATGACTAAGAACCTCCACTTCGTCATTGTTAATAGTCATAGTCATAGACCATAATTGAATATATTTAACCATCATTAAGAATGCTAAATCATCATTAACCATTCTCATTCCATATCATTCCATTATTTCCCATATATTCCCATTATTAACTAGCGAACTAACCAACAACAATTTTCATCATGTCGCAATAAAAATCACCATTTCAGTAGTGATTTCCACGTCGCTTTATTTTTTTCCGGTCCCGCGTGGACATGAAGGAGATGGTGAAGCGCCCCTGGTCGCCAGGACGTTTCAAGCTGGGCACCTCAGAAAGGTGCCAGCTTAACGTGGCTTGGAAAATGACTGGGGGTTCAACGTGATAGTGTAGTAGTTATTAGTGGATATTAAATGGTTATTAAAACACTCAATCTAATAGTGGTTAATAGTGGTTAAGTAAAAGTGGTTAAGTATCCTCAATCTAATAGTGTTCATAGTGGTTATGAAAAATGTTATTCACATATCTATTATCTGACGATAGTGATCTAATAGTGGTTGATGTTGATGTTAATAATGGTTTACAGTATTGTTTGTGGAACATTTGTACAGTGCGGTCAAAACAATATTATAAACCATCCATGGCTGGGAATGGTAAACGTACCACCTATAAGAATGGTGAAACATGGAACATGACCAACACAATGGCCCTTAACAGTTGTTTTAATGGGCTAAAAGTCAGCATAACCTGACCTGAGTTATCCTGAGTTTTTTGGGAAACCAATTTACAACTGTTAGTTGGGCCATCACTGTGAATTTCAGCCTGATCTATCATGATCTATCTATTTTTCATAGTTGAGCTATGGTTTAGCCCCTTATGTTCCACAAATACTGGAATATTATACTTAGAGCTGCTTGAGATGGCAAACAAAAACAGTTTCGAAAAATCATGATAGATTCATCAAGTAATGGATTTTCCATTGGAAAAATGGACAGAAACAACGACTCAACAAACCCCGGGGTTTGCATCATCCATAAGATGAGGATAGAAATAGGGGGTTGCATTAATCGAGTTGTGGCGTGATGATTCAGGACCTGTTGGAAGCTGCTCTCAGCACGTACATAAAGGATCATAAATATACTAATTGGTAGAGGTATAGTACATGTCATAAATTAGCAACGATCATAAATTACTAACGATCATCAATATACTACTTATATGATCAATATCATATATACCAGAAATCATCATGTACAAACTACTGTGGATGGTAATCATCACTGGTTGGACGCTGAAGACATCGATTCTTTTGGACACTGGGGAGATAATCGGCAAACATCAGGAAACACTGGGATTTCACCAGCAAACGATGCTGCATACCAAGCTCCATGGTTTTTGAAATAAACGCCATTCGGCATTGTCCATAATCTATAAAGGAAAAATTACTTTATGAAGCCTGAACCGATCGCCGCCCGGGACATCTCCCGCAGGAGCGAACCAGGAAATCAGAGTGTTCATCTTTCTTGAAGGTCCTCTGTGCAAATAAATTACCGTCTCCGGTCAAGGAATCTACCCGATGTTCAATGCAGGTGGCCAAAAATTGGAGCCAGCGCTCACAGAGCTCAGCAAAAGCATTCGATGAAGCATATGAAGACAAATGAAAAACTGCCACTCTGGTCTCGGAGGTTTCAACAAGGGCGCCTCAAAAAATCAGAAGTTTCCAGACGTTTTCAGCTACATCCCATGCAATGCCCATGGAAAGATGCCAATTGATGCGGCACGATTGCCAATTCTGACGGGGTGGTGGGAGGGGGTAATCGGCGGTCTGGGGCTGATAAGAGTGACTTCTGCCCTCAACAAGCCCAACATACGCAACCGAACGTTTCTGCAGGATGCGTGGAGGGGGGTAATCCCTTGATGAACATTTGGAGGTTTCCATAGCCAGAGAAACACCCCAAAAGCTGGATGGTTTGTTTCATGGAAAATCCATCTATCAATGGATGATGACTGGGGGTAGCCCCAACCGATCCATCCAAGTGGCCAGAATTCACCAACATCATTCACCATCAACGATCATTTGTCTCCTCTATCGTAACTGTAATTTTTCATTGTGAGGTCTCAACCCTTAACATCATTTTGCCCAATGTGCTTAATGGTTCTGTTAACCCCTATCAATAGAGCTTGTCATTGAAATCTGAACCCCTGAGGTTTCCATAGGCTCAGCTCCCAACGACCAACAAATCTTTTCCATCCGCCGGCAACTTCAACACGGCTCCCACCTGATTTCCGGGTGAGTTGGGTGGGATGAAAAGCAAGGAACCATGCCATTGCTGTGTCAGGTGTAGGGATTCCAGCAACAAAGAAGTGGAGGTTTCCTAAGTCATAGTGGTACCCCCAGTCATCATCCGTTTTAGTAGGTGTTTTTCCATGAAATCAACCATCCAGCTATTGGGATACTCCCCATTTTAGGAACCGGATTCAACGAGACGGTTCCAACCGGAGAGCATTTGGTGGCTAACCTCTGGCAATCAAACATGGCAAAGGAACATGTCCTAGTCTAGTTGGTGGTTGAGCCCTACCCCTCTGAAAAATATGAGCTCGTCAGTTGGGAATATGAAATTCCCAACATATGGAAAGTCATAAAGTTCATGTTCCAAACCACCAACCCAGTAGTGATAGATGATGTTCCCTGCTATGTGTGTAAATTTTCAACTTACTAAGTGGGATTGGATCCCTAGTTGATTCTATTGGGATATATCTATGTGATGGTTCAAAAACCATAACTAACACCAAGAACTAGTTCGATATATCAGCCCACGAACCATATTAGTTAGTGGTTATCCGATATGTAGTTAGTAAAATCATAATATCTCCCAATCTCCCAAATTAAGTTAGTTAAATCATCATCATCTCTCCCCAAATTATAGATGATTTTCCCATTCTAAACACACACTTTTCCCCGTTTGGAACAGCCCACTTTCCCCTTCGCCCCCTTCGGCCCCTTCGGCCCCTTCGGCCCACCTCACTGGCGCTGCTGTACTCCCGGCCCTTGGCCAAGCCCGCGCTGGTGGCCAAGACTTCGTGGAAGGACGGATTCTCCAAGATCTGCCCGTCCTGCGGCGCTGGATGGCCGAAAAACGACAGTTTGATGGCGATTTTGAAATGGATGGTTTGAAAAAAACGGAGAAGATGATATAAAATGATGTTTTTTTTATGGGAAGATGTTGGGACTCGGGCCTTTCGTTTGGGACTTAGCCTTTTGTGGGGGTTTTGGACTGGGAAAAAAAAAGGTGCTTGGCCATGCTGGATTGGGTTCAACCAGAAACACAACCGAATTCAGGGGAGTTATACCTACATCCTCATGGTCTGCTTTTTTTGGGCGTTTCGTGAAAATGCAAAAAAATGGTTGTTTCAGGAAATTTAAATCGTTTCAGGGGAAAAAAAGTCGTTTCGTGGAATTCTGCTCTTGACCCTGACCCTTCACCCTCATAGGAACAGGATGTAGAACATGCTGACTGCCACGCAATTTATTTGACAAAACTTTGTTGCACTCTCAGAGTTCAAGATCATTGTCCGGTTACTTAACGCTAAACTATTCGAATGAGGCTTGTCCAAGGACCCATTGCCGGTAGATAGGTTACTTTGGTTCTTCCAGGGCAATGGTTTATGCACCTCAAAAAATAAAGGCGTTTCAACGGGAAAAAACGCGTTTTCGCAGGGAAAAACGCTTTTTCACCGGGCAAAAGCGCTTTTTCAATCTTTTTCATGTTTTTCAATATTACATTCAAATTCATGAGTTATTTGTTTCATTAATAATGCTGGAACGTTCGTGCACAATCATTCCAGACACCCAACCAATCAAAAACTAGATATTGACAATACCAGGCAACACAAACGGGCGCAAACGAAATCAGGTAGCACTCTCTGGAGCTCAGAAGGTCCGTTGGAGCAATAAGACTCACGTAAACTGTCAATTTCTGAAAAATCAGTTCAACCATCTTAAAGTGGAAAAGTGCTCGCAGCCAGAAAAAGTGCCGTTTCAAAAAAATAGCACATAATTCTGAAAGAGCAATATTTTTGCACGCTTTCGAGGTTCTAGGTATAGATGGACTTAGCCATTGGGATGATGGGTTTTCAACTGGAAAATCCATGTCATTAATCGGACTGGGGACTAAGCACATGCGCATTTTGGTGGGAAATGTGTGGGCTTGAGTGACCCAAGCTCCGACAAGATAGCCTCTGTTCCAGGTGTGCGTAAGCCACAGCCAGCTTCGGACCAGATCTAAGCAGCAATTGAGTAGGTCAAAAAAAGTGATAACTTACCCAACATCAATGCCTTGACCAACAAGAAAGGGATGCCACCAGGATGCACCTAGATTCTGATTTTGTTATCACAATAGATCCGTGCCCCTACATCTCAGGATGGAATGCCTCCGGTGCTGCAAGGCGCCCCGCTGGTGAAGCTTCATCAAACCGGATTGTGTGGATTCGGAAGCAGTTGATGGACAGCATGAAACAAAATGGCTATGGGTAAGCTAGACCTATGCTGCCTACCTAAAGTTATTGTCATGGGCAACTGAGATGTGTTTGACCTGACTTGTTTTTTTTCATGTTGCCTGCTGATTCCGTTCTCATTTGCTTCGCCTGCTTTGATGGGGTGATATCCCATTGATTGTTGGTTCTCATTCGAAGTTTCTCCATGTGTGCTATGAACAACACGCATTTTACATGGCTAATCTCACTATCTTTCAGCAAGGTTTAATTCATTTTGCTGGTTCTGAACTACAGTTGTCCATATTTGTCCATGGTTTGCTGCTTCAAATGTAATGGTTCGTATACCCTTCACCACAAAACCCAGTTCATATGAGTACCACAATTCTTGTCTGCAAACATCCCCATTTGAATTAACGAAATCCTCATGCCCCTACTTTTTACATGTTTAAATTGGATTAATCCCAAAGTCTACCTTTAAAGGTGGAACCTCTATGTTTGGTGGTTCATTCTTGCTGGAATCACATTTTTTTTGCCGAGGAACTTCAAATCCTCTCAGATAAAACACACAATTTTTACCCGGAAAAGAAAACGTGATACACCTGGATTTGCTTTAGGTTGCCAAAACAGAACATCCCTATGCCCAGTAATGGTGGATTTCCCAAATTAAAAGTTGGTTTAGTTCCACCACATTAAGTATAGATATATCCCCTATAGACCATAGTGATTGGAGTCATGTTCACCAACTTAGCTATCATCAGCTACAAACAAACTGTCTCAAATCACCAAAAATTCCTACGAAGATTTCCTATGCTTTTCCTGTGGTTTTGTTGGTGAAATCACCATTTTCCCATGGTTTTCCTGGTTTTCCCATGGTTTTCCTATAGTTTCTCCTACATTTTTGAAGTCAACGGGGCCACCTTTTTTGGGTGTCATCGCCTCCCCCCGTCCTCCTCGGGCCCCCCTTCGAGGTTCCGCAAGATGTGCACGGCCGCAGGACCCGCCTTTCGCCAGTGGATGTTTTTTTGGGATCAATGGATATTTATAGTGATAGCTATAATTATAGTTATTATTAGTGATGATAATCTGACAAAACGTGATAATTATAGTTGTGGATAGTGATGATAGTTATAACTATAATGATAGATAATGAAAGATAATGATAGTCATATTGATAGTGATAATAATTTCAGTTAATCTATATTGACACTCTATATTGATAGTGACTGATATTTGGATAGTGGTAATTATAGTGTTGATAGCGATAATGATAGTTATTGATAGTTATACTTATAATAGTGACTATAATAGTGACTACAACGATAATAGTGGCTGTAATAATCATAATCTATAATCTTGGACAGTGTTGATAGTGATAATCTATATTGATAGTTATAGTTATAATTTATCATTTGTGACTGATATTTGGATAGTGGTCCATGATATCATTTTTTTTGTGGGATAGTTAAAGTCTATAATTAGTTACTCAAACTAGTTGCATTGATCCATATTGATCCGATAAAAGGCTGATGGGATTAATTTGATTTATTTTCGAAGGAATTAATGTAATGGTGGGCCTCGCGGGGTGGAACTTCAGGCTGACGCCGATGAGGTTCGGCTCCAAGATCCCTTTGACCCTGGCCTTCCAGATAGTATCGGCCTTGATCTCTCTTTCTGTCGGGGTATCGCCCGAGCAGCTCCTGGCATCATCGTGCCAGAAGATAGTCCGCCCCGCGGATACCACCTCATCGGCTCCGTGATCACTGTGGCACCCAGCAGCTCGAGCTTCCTAGCGTGCTTAGCACCCTTCGGGTCCACCAGATACAGTCTCAGTATCTGCCTGTCCTCGAACTTGTACTGCTTGGCTAGCAGCCTGTCCAGTGTGAGTACCTGCCTCGCCAGAGGATAGTTGTTGTGGGATATTGTGGAAATATGGATCATCCTTATACCAGTAGTACCGCACAAGGCGGTGGCGGAAGTTTCAAAAATAGGAGACCTATAGGAGAGGTTGGTTGTTGTGAATCAGGGATGGACCGAAAGGTGCTTGAGGTCTCCTCTCTTTCGCTCTCTTTCTCTGACTATCTACCTACCTGCCTATCTATCTTCTATGTATCTATCTATCTATCTATCGATCGATCTATCTATCTATCTATCTCTCTCGCTTTCATTTGTCTATCTGTCTAGCTGTCTACCTGTCTATCTGTGTATCTGTCTATCTATCTATCTATCTATCTGTCTATCTGTCTACCTGTCTGTCTGTGGTGCAGTGTCATTCAGTGTAGTGTAGTGTAGTGTAATTTAGTGTAGTGGAGTGTAGTGGAAGGTAGTGTAGTGTAATGTACTGTAGTGGAGTGTAGTGTAGTGGAGTGGAGTGTAGTGGAGTGTAGTGTAGTTGTGTAGTTGTGTAGTTGTAGTTGTAGTGTTGTGGAGTGTAGTGTAATGTAGTCTAGTGGAGTGTAGTGTAGTGTAATGTAGTGTAGTGTAGTGTAATTTAGTGTAGTGGAGTGTAGTGGAGTGTAGTGGAGTGTAGTTGTGTAGTTGTAGTTGTACTTGTAGTTGTAGTGTAGTGGAGTGTAGTGTAGTGAAGTGTAGTGGAAGGTAGTGTAGTGTAGTGTAATGTAGTGTAGTGAAGCGAAGCGAAGGGACATCTGAACCTCCAAAAGTGAACCGAACCCCTAGTGTTTTTAACATTTTGACTTCGAAATGTGCTCCACGCCGCAACGGCATGCACTTTTTCGACATCTGAACCTCCAAAAGTGGCGCGAACATGTGGTGCTTTGTACATTTTGACTTGGAAATGCGATTCGCGCCACAACGGCGTGCACTTTTTCGACATCTCAACTTCCAAAAGTGGTCCGAACGTGGTGTGCTTTGTGCATTTTGACTTCGAAATGTGCTTCGCGCCACAACAGCGTGCACTTTTTCGACATCTCAACTGCCAAAAGTGGTCCGGAGCTGGTGTGTTTTGCAAATTTTGACTTGGAAATGTGCTTCGCGCCACAACGGCGTTCACTTTTTCGACATCTCAACTAGTAAAAGTGGTCCGAAGCTGGTATGTTTTGCACATTTTGACTTCGAAATGTGCTTCGCGCCACAACGGCGTGCAATTTTTCATCTCTCATCTGGCCAGCCCAGTTGCACATCTGGCTCCGCACCCGCCGCTTTAGCGAGCCTACGTTTCGACCCTCCGGAGCCACAAATCATTGGAAAAACACAGTGTTTCGCGACTTCCCTACCTTTTCGCGCATCTGCATCTTCTTTCTTCTTACCCTTTCTCTTCTACTCTTCTTTCTTCTAATCTTTCTCTTCTCTCTGCCTCTTCCCTGCTCTGCTTTTCATCTGTCCATATTGTCGGAAGTTTGACTTCTAAACTTCCTTCGGTGATACTGTTTATAATATAATGATAATGTGGACCAGATTGATAATATTAATGGTTGTGTTGTTAGTGAATCATTACAATGTTGATATCATGTTTTTCCTAGAAAGAAAATTTCACTTTAATGAGAGCTTTACCAAAGCTGACCGTTAGTGTTAGATCAAATATCAATAACTCATGGCATTTTTTGAACAAAGCAGCTCAAAAACTCACCACATATCAATGGATAAAAAGTCATGAGCGGCACCCAAAAAACTGAGTCATTCCATTGGCTATGGTGGTTGATTAATATGGATTCTCATAATGGATGACGACCATGGAGAAAACATCTTGGGTGGCATACCTGGCATACCCCCCAAAAAAAGATCAAGCAACAAGACCAACAGGGCATTTTGAGCAATGTGTTTATAGCATAATAACACTATCAGAAGGGTTTTTCATTATCATCATGTTCCTACATTTTCTGTATTTTCTCAATATACAGTAATCCATTATAAAGCCTACAGCTATCATTAGCATTATCATTTAGTTATCGTATTGGTGCTTATTATCCATTATCATCTATTGTCATCAAAAACACTAATAGATTATTGTCAATAAGCGTTCTAAACTATAGATTGTTATTCGTTAAAATAAAAACTACGTTATCTATTATCCATTGTTGGTTATTGCTGTTTACTATCATCACATCATCAAATAATTTAAAACTGATGATAAATTAAAATGGATAATCAACAGTTATCACTTTATGAAGGTGTTAACGCATATTATTCATTTTCTAATTTATGATCATTATCATTTTATAATCTATTGACAACCACAGGCTAATTGTGATTAGCACTCGTTGATTATTGTTGTTTATTACTATTATATCTATACCAGTCTATGCCATTATAATTTTATGATCTATCATCATTATCATGGGGTTACTAATCTAACGGTTTTTATCATCATTAAATCATCATGATTATCAGATTCCTATGGTTTGAATGATTATTTATTCAAGATTCCTATGGTTTCAATAATCTAATGGTTCTTATCATCCTTATAGTACGGTTTTAATAATCACCATTTCATCGGATTTTCCTTTGGTTTTCCTATCATCATAACCCCATGGCCATGAAAATCCCCCGGCCCATACGGCGATACGTGCGCTGCCCCGCCTTTGGCCGCACATGAGGCGTCAAGATCACCACCTCGCTACGCGTCGCTGGAGTCGCTGGGAGAATGTTGCTGGGAGTTAGCTATGGGATATGGGGGTTTAACCAACAAAGCCATGGGAAAAACCAAAGGAAAACCATAGGAAAATGGAGGTTTCCGTAAATGGGGCATCCCCAAAATGGATGGTTTATAAAAACAAATTCTACTAACATGGATCTATTAGTGGTGATTTATCGATGAATCGTTGACTCACGATTAATCATCGAGACCAGAAATAGGATTTCACCATGAGAAATGATGATTTACCGTGAATCATGATAAATGACTATTAGTGACAGTGATTCATAGTGACTAACGGCGATTAATTTGCAGTGATTTAACCACAAGAATAAGGGATTCAACATGATTTAAGCTATGAAGAATGGATATGCTGACATGGTGGGCGCAGTTAGTGCTTTTTTCATGATTCCTCCATGCATAAGTTGGGAACTGAGGTGAGATAAGAGGTCTATAAATCAGCAAAGTAGTACTTCGGGATCCGGGCGAAGCCAAAGGAAAGACAAGGGCGCTAATCGAAGGGCCTGGTAACTGAGAACATCTCCCGGGCGGCCGTTGCATCAGTGACCAATAGAGCTTCATCGGAAGGGGCAAAGCTCGGAAAACCTTCTTTGGAAGAGTGACAAAGCTCGCTGCCCCGGCTCCAGTTTCAATAAGTGTTATCATAATATATAATCATTATCAGTATCACATATCAGTATCATATCAGTATCATATCAGTATCATATCAGTATCATATCATTACCAGTATCATAAAATTATGACAATGGTACTTCGGGATATCAAACATCGCAGTGGAAAATCCATCATTGATCGCTGATATTCCCAATGGGGATCGTCGAGATCGTCCAGCCAAAAACGATCTCAAAGGACACCAGAAGGGAATCGCCATTAATGATTAATCAAGATCATTGTTAGTTAATGAATCCATTCATCATTATCAATCATTATTAATCACTATCATTCACTGGTAATCACTGTTAATCACTATTCATCACAACCAATACTGATTGATCACTATTATGTAGATAAAACTCCTGTATTCTATGATTACTATATATATATAGAAATTAATCTATTTATCACGAAGGACATTTTTCCCATTATATAATTTGCCCATTCTATCACCAAATTTTTAGCAACTGATCGATAAGCGAACTGGAGGTGATCCGCCGGCTCTTGGAGACGTGGCTGGCCGGCTGGCTGGGAAATCCCTGAACTAAATGTCTATATGATTTAGTAATGGTATATCAGTGGGAAAAATGTTAAATGGTATATAATGGTGTATGGTACATCTAAAAATCAAAAAACTTGATTGATAGGAAGATCTGAACGAAATCATCAAAGAATCGGAATAAAAACTTCTGCTTTTCCTCTAAGATCTCCCTCAAACCAACCCATTCATTGATCAAGTGGAGATGAGATGTGACATATAGGTAAACAGTGCGCAAACATCACCACGAAGCGAAGAAAAATCAAATGTTTGAAGCCACCAGATATATTGAGGGGCCCAGCCTACAACCTAATTGAACAGATTTGCAACTGACACAACTGTCGATTTGGGAAAGGTTATCTTGTGGGAAAACAGAACTGCGGACGTAACAAGTTGGGTACGTTTACTTGGAACCATCGACTTGCATATCGAGGACAGTCTGTGAACACCCTGTGTGGAATCTGGAACAACAATCAATCAGGGAAACAAAGAATCATTTCTAACCTGGAAATAAACATTTCCTTGGACAATCCAACTTCTGTCTAATCATGACAGTAACGAATTGTGGTGAAATCACATTTTCATTTGCCCCCAAAAAAGTGCCAAGCTTCGATGTACTGAAAGAAATAAGTGAATTATCCCGTTTTTCACCCACGAGGTTCCCTTAAAGTAGCGGAAGAATGAAAATACACCCATTATTTCCCCAATATCCACCAACCCCAAGAATTTTCATGTTGATCTCGCTAAGATCCGAGCTATTTGTTGGTTCAACCCATCCCCTACTAAACCATCGTTCCGGGGGTGTGTTTAATATTAGGGGGAATGGGCTTTATCCCTATCATAGTTGATTGAACCCAAATATCTTGGCGATACCTTCAGTACTGGTGGTTGACTAAGGCATTATGTTTCCATTATGACACGATATATGACGGTCAAATCCATGAAAAAAAATCGTTTTGCTTCCCGGTATTAATACCAGAATGTCCCAACTATGTGTTTTTAATATCCTCAATTATATCCATTCATCACAATATTACTAACCACTAATGAATTCCATTACCCGGTTGGTATCCCCATTAAACCCCAGCCATACCCATGATATCCCTAGCATTTCTGGTGCCCCCATAGGAAGCCGAGGCAGCTCGCCCTTTCGACAAGGGGCCAACATCGCGGAGGGTGTGGCGAACTCCTCTACTTTGTCCTGGCGCGTGCGGGAGAGAAATCATGGGGATTTATGGAGCCAGACCCCCGGTTACAAAAATGACGCCCCATCTACCCTCTGGTAATTTAACATAGCTATTGAAAATGGCCATAGAAATAGTTGATTTATCCATGGAAAATGGTGATTTTCCACAGTTATGTTAGTTGACAAGAGGATAACTAACTAATATAATGTGATCTGAAACCGAGTTCGTAAATGTAACTAGCCCAGTTGATCTATACCTTATTTTGGGCTTAAGTTTATGGTAGATATATCGAACTAAGTAATGGGGTTTATAGGTCAACTTATAACTCGGAGAAACCACCTTGTATCAATGGCTAATAAATTGGAGGGTTAATCAGCAAAACCTGGAAGTATATCACACGAACCTTTGAGGGATGCAATGGGGATGGGAATAACCTTCAAAGCCAACAGCTAGGATACAGTACATTAGGGGCTGAACTGCCCAAAATATCCCAAAATGAAGGCGCATCTTAGCCATCTATTGGTCGGGTGTGCTTTTGGAAGAGTTTATTTTAATCAATCTCCACGAGCAAAGTGGGGCCCGAAAAGCCCTAACTCTTTGGCAAATAAACCATTCACTGTCACCCAATCCCCTTTCGAGATTTCGGGCTGGAAATCGCCAGATCTTTGGTTGATTTTTTCCGCCAGATGTTTCCATATCTTTTCACCCCACCCACCGTCCTCCTTAGATTTCTGCACGGAGCTATGGAAGTTGACAAACCTTGGGTCATGGATCTGGGCAAAACATGGCAAAAGCCAGTGAGTCTAGTGGGAATGGGATACAATGATTGGAAACAATTGGAAAAATATGAAAACTACGATTTAGAATGATCTGGACAACCCAAAACATCAAATCGCAGGTGGAAGGTATTGAATCTGTGAAAGGAGGTGCACAGCCCTTAAGGTGCACGCGTCACATGAGTAGAGGCAGCCTTGACTAGTGGCTGTGCTCACTTGTGTGGGTGGGTAGAGAAAACCTAAACGTAGGTTATGAGCCCAACGCTCACGCCAGTCAAGGCAATGATAGGTCCTTGATGGCCCCTGTGCATCGTGGAATGTCCTTGGCGTGGTGTCGAGCACGGGCGCGCCTGAACCTTGGTAAAGCCAGAAGCCTTGGCTAACGCCAGGTGGAGGGCTGAACTGAGGGGAAGGTTTGCGTAGCCGGCCCACCACCGGGGATTGGAGACGTGGGGCTTTGCAGCCGGGGATAAAGAGAGATTCTCCACACAAGAACCTGCAAGTTGCCGCAGCCCGGGGAGCAGAAAAGAAATAAGCGACCTTGGCAAAGGAAAATAGATCATATAGCTGTGGCCTTATCTCTAGTGCAACCTGCTGTCCAGGTGAAGTCAGCAGGTTGGGGGGAGTGTGAAAGGAGGTGCACAGCCCTTAAGGTGCACGCGTCACATGAGTAGAGGCAGCCTTGACTAGTGGCTGTGCTCACTTGTGTGGGTGGGTAGAGAAAACCTAAACGTAGAATCTATTCATGAATTGGGGACCCGTTGGGGGCCAGTATGGGAGGTATTTAACGCGAGGATTCTTTTTTAGACACTGCATTCTTGTTTGGGTCTATGAAAAACATATGAGTGGACAGATTATAGGTGTGGCTGATTTTTGAATTTGCCAGAAAACGTGTCCAATCAGAAGGTCCATAGACCAACCGTAGCATCCTCAGGATTAGCGCAAGTACCCAGCAGCATCGTCAGACACAAAGTCAGTGGAATGACGGACCAATAACATATCAGACACGGCTTGCTTCAACACAATCCTTGAAGTACAGCCCGAAGGGCTATGCAATGAGACCGCGGCCTGGAGGTCAAAGAAGCCACAGGTGCACACAGCAGCTGAGCTGGCTGCTCCAAACATTGGGCAGCCAAACGCATGTCCTGACATCGTCGCAATTTTTTAAACATATTTTAGTGTCCACTATGGAGCTTGAACCAAAGTGGTCTTTGGCCACCCGGTATGGCGTAGGTGATGTCCTTGAGGAACTGCACGGAATTCTCGCGTGGATCCTCGATCTTGTGCCCCTCTTCGGCCATCATGATAGAGAATGCCTTGTTGACAATGGGTTGCCGTTGATAGTAAGGTGGCCATAAGAAGTACCTCTCGGACATCTCATTGGCACTGCACACTATGCATGTCTTGCCATAGCCGAAGTTCTTTCTCATGATGTCATGTGGCTGTGAGATCGGTTTTACCATGTAAAATGGAGACTTAAGCAGCAAAAACGGTGGATAAATGAAAGATAATTATGTTCATGATTTTGTAAACTCCACGGCGGAGTGATGGTTTAAATGGTTGATCGCCATTCATATCATTCACTGATGGGATATTGATGGACATGTGATATGGGATGCATTGTCAGTTATGGTTACTTATGGTTTTTCATCTAGTTTAGCCATCCGCAAATGGGGAGAACAATAATGTTGTCTAGCCAATAGTGATATCTTGTCAATAATAGAAACATTTGTCCGCAACTCCAATTTTTCTCCAATACTAAAGTCAATTAGCTCCATTTACTTTTAGTATTGCCAAAAGAGTCATGTTCAGACCTTGTCCAGAGGGCATGGCCAATAGTGGACCCAACATGGCAATAGTGGAAACTGTTTTCCCAACTCCAATTTTTCTCCAATACTAAAAGTCAATTAGCTCCATTTACTTTTAGTATTGCCAAAAGAGTCAAGTAAAGCAAATCCTTTTCAAAGCAGCCTTCACTTTTGATTAGCAAAAGCTTAGATTCCAGAAATGTGATCCAATTGCCAAACAGCTGATTTCCTTATAAAACCCTTATTAAAAAAAGCAAGAAAACAGGTCCACAGAGGGTACCCCCTTTGCAAGCCCCAGAAAAGCAATAACAAACCTGCACCAGGCATGGCAATAATGGAAACTTTTTTCCACAACTCCAATTTTGTTGTCCTCCTTCTCCTTCTCCTTCTCCTTCTTCTCCTTCTTCTCCTCCTCCTCCTCGTCCTCCTCCTTCGCCTCCACCACCTCTGCCCCTACTTCCATGTCCACTTCCGCTATAAGGTTCCAAAAATTTACTATTGGAATGCTGACCCCCCCTATTTTTTTAAAAAAAATATTTTATTTAGGGGGGGTTACTATTAGGCAGCCTACATTAACTGGTGCTTGACAGTGCCGGACCAAGCACAAACGCTTCAGTGAGAAGCACTTCTGAAATAACCCAGCTAGACGAGTGAAAATTTCCACCGACATATGGGTTGCGTCATATACTCCGAAGCATTGCGTTGTTGTTATGATCAGAAAATCATCATAATTTATCTCTTATGCTTTAGCATCACAAGTGATGCACCATTCCAATGGGATTAAGGTGGGTTTTCATGGGATTTGATGGGGTTTGACGAATGCAATTAACCACAAACCAAAGAAGGTTACCATCCTGCCACTGGCCAGCTCGACTACTTCTACACAGGGGAAAAGGATGGAAAGGGTAGTTTCCAACCCCTCGGACTGGCCAAGGCGAAGCAAAAACAAAATTAGTATTACAATAATTTTGTCAATTACTCATATACATACGTCCGAAGTATATGATAGTACCTGCAGATGACATGGGAGTTGTCGAACATACCCAAAAAACGAAAACTCCCATGTCATCTGTAAAGTGAAAAAACAGAAAAATGCATAAGTCCCATGTCATCTGTAAAGTGCCTCGCAAAATAAAATCACATGACACGGGACCTCTGCAATTGTTTGGGTTCTAAAAGATGCAAAACGTGTCATGTCAACTAAACTGACACACTGTACATTTCACATCCCACACAAAGATAGTATATGAGTGTATGACTACCTGCTAGCAGTTAGAATAATCCAACATTATACGTCAGCTGTTAGAATATTCCAAAGTCACATGAATCCATTCACCTCGTTCTATTTAGCAACTATCTAGCAGCTATTCAGAAGCTACTTGGCAATTCTTTAGCATTTATTCAGCAGCTATTTACCAACTATTTTGAAGCTATTTAGAAGCTATTTAGAAGCCATTTGTCAATTATTCAGCAACTATTTAGAAGTTATTTTGCACCTATTTAGTAGTTATTCAGCAACTATTTAGAAACCATTTAGAAGCTATTTAGCAACTATTTAGCAGCTATTTAGCAGCTATTTAGCAACTATGTAGCAACTATTGAGCAGCTATTTAGCAACTATTTAGCAGCTATTTAGCAGCTATTTAGCAACTATTTAGCAACTATTGAGCAGCTATTTAGAAGCTTTGAAACTATTTAGCGGTTATTTAGCAGTTTTTTAGCTATTTAGCAGCTATTTCAGTAACTATTTGGCGGCTACTAAAGCTATTTAGCAGCTATTTAATACAGGTAACTATTTAGCAACTATTTGGCAGACATTTAGCGTGTATTCAGCAACTATTTAGCAGCTACCTAGCACGTATTTAGCAGATCCCTGTGATCATTTTCTCTACAAAATAGTGCGGCAAATAAGGAGGTGCAAACACCTCTCGAGCCAGTGCAGGGCCACCAGTTCAAACTTTGTCTAGGGCCACCAGTTCAAACTTTGTCTACAAAATACAGGATTGAGCGTCGTCAAATATATTCTATTTATATATGTATATAATGCTATACATGTCATGTGCTTTACATGCATGAAAATTGAATACGATTTTTATTGATACCAAGATTGAACAACATTGAACCTTAGATAACTCACATTTCGTATATAGAGTTGCATGAACTACCTGTGCATACACAGGGCACACCAAGCCTTTGAAAAATATCTAACTATTATTAAACACATATGCACAATTTTAAGATTTCAAAAAAATACACAATAAGTTTTTTCTCATTTACCCACCATAAACGTGACATTTCTCATTTTCTCGT
>CAMXCT020002819.1:0-85540 GCA_947184155.2 Cladocopium goreaui
CTTGGGTGCAAGGCTCCAATGCGATTTGCTACGTCAGTTGCTTGCGACACCCCGCTTTGCTGTCAGGTGGCCCATTTCCTTTGGAGAGGGCTTGACACTAGAAACAGCAAGGAACTCACCACAACGTCCTTAAAGCAGAATGCAGGTCACAGGCTTGAGCATGAAAAAAGCACATGGAGCAGATAGTCTGCTAGCTGGACGTGCATATGGCCCACAGGTCTGGAAAAAGCGTGTCGACCGTTGACACCCCGGAATGCTGCTGATGATTTCCGCTAGAGAAATGTGACTGGTAGAGGCACGTGTCTGAGTAGCAATATCTACAGAGACGGTCTGCCCCAGAAACAAAACCGCTCACGGCCCATGTTTACACCCGACGTGACTGCAGTTCTCTCCGGCTGCCGCTTCGCACACGTGCGATCCACAGACGCCATGCTGCGACAGCACTGCAAAAAAAAGGAATGGAAGCTGGAAGAAGGGGTGGAAAAGAGGTAGATGTGATGTGGGAACATGGCCTCTGCAAATGATGGAATGGGAAGGATGTGCATGGGGGTAATGTCTTAAAGCTGCTGTTGCTGCTGCGCGCGACAGTACGCAATTACTATAGGCGGGACCGCAGCGGGACCGCGGCGGGACCGCAAAATGTGGGAATTCCCACGATTCCAGGTGGCAGGCGGGACCGGCCCCGCCGTCGGCGGGACCACTTTACCTGTGAATTTATAGGAGCGGGACCGCATACCCCGTTTGGGAATTATATAATATACCAGGGGGGTCAGGTGATGTTTTGGAGGTGGGGTGTGGGAAGATTCTTGGGGAGGTGATGTTTTGGAGGTGGGGTGTGGGAAGATTCTTGGAGATATCTTGTCTATCTAGCGTTGTATCCCTGGATGTCTTCTAAATGGGGTCTCTGGACCGCGCATGTCTTCCAAGCGCTTTGTCTTCGACATGGCGCTTGCAAGTCTGCGGTTTCCAGATTTCACTCCTGCCGCGCTATGCCTTTGGCATTGGGATTTTCAGCCTTGACATGGTCTCATTCCAAGCGCTCTATGTCTTGACCATGGCGCTTGCAAGTCTGCGGTTGCCAGCTTTCCCTCCTAGTTTCCATGCCTTTGGCATGGTGCTTTCGAACCTTCACATGGCCGCTCTCACTCCAAGCGCTCTATGTCTTTGGCATGGCGCTTCAGTTCTCCAGGCGCTGTCGTTGCGCTGCAAAGTCGGCGCGAGACAATTCCCCCCGAAATTTCGGCCCCTCGAGCTGGTTGGCTTGCAGCAGTTCCCGCAACGACCCGCACGCAGCACGCTTCCGTGTCGTGGAGGATCTCATGGCTCGGCCCAAGTGCAATGCGGAAACATCCTGTTTGCATGGCATGTCTTGGGTGCAAGGCTCCAATGCGATGTGCTACGTCAGTTGCTTGCGACACCCCGCTTTGCTGTCAGGTGGCCCATTTCCTTTGGAGAGGGCTTGACACTATAAACAGCAAGGAACTCACCACCACGTCCTTAAAGCAGAATGCAGGTCACAGGCTTGAGCATGAAAAAAGCACATGGAGCAGATAGTCTGCTAGCTGGACTTGCATATGGCCCACAGGTCTGGAAAAAGCGTGTCGACCGTTGACACCCAGGAATGCTGCTGATGATTTCCGCTAGAGAAATGTGACTGGTAGAGGCACGTGTCTGAGTAGGAATATCTACAGAGACGGTCTGCCCCAGAAACAAAACCGCTCACGGCCCATGTTTTCACCCGACGTGACTGCAGTTCTCTCCGGCTGCCGCTTCGCACTTGGGTGCAAGGCTCCAATGCGATGGGCTACGTCAGTTGCTTGCGACACCCCGCTTTGCTGTCAGGTGGCCCATTTCCTTTGGAGAGGGCTTGACACTAGAAACAGCAAGGAACTCACCACCACGTCCTTAAAGCAGAATGCAGGTCACAGGCTTGAGCATGAAAAAAGCACATGGAGCAGATAGTCTGCTAGCTGGACGTGCATATGGCCCACAGGTCCGGAAAAAGCGTGTCGACCGTTGACACCCAGGAATGCTGCTGATGATTTCCGCTAGAGAAATGTGACTGGTAGAGGCACGTGTCTGAGTAGCAATATCTACAGAAACGGTCTGCCCCAGAAACAAAACCGCTCACGGCCCATGTTTTCACCCGACGTGACTGCAGTTCTCTCCGGCTGCCGCTTCGCACACGTGCGATCCACAGACGCCATGCTGCGACAGCACTGCAAAAAAAAGGAATGGAAGCGGGAAGAAGGGGTGGAAAAGAGGTAGATGTGATGTGGGAACATGGCCGCTGCAAATGATGGAATGGGAAGGATGTGCATGGGGGTAATGTCTTAAAGCTGGTGTTGCTGCTGCGCGCGACAGTACGCAATTACTATAGGCGGGACCGCAGCGGGACCGCGGCGGGACCGCAAAATGTGGGAATTCCCACGATTCCAGGTTGCAGGCGGGACCGTTCCCGCCGTCGGCGGGACCACTTTACCTGTGAATTTATAGGAGCGGGACCGCATACCCCGTTTGGGAATTATAATAATATACCAGGGGGGGTCAGGTGATGTTTTGGAGGTGGGGTGTGGGAAGATTCTTGGGGAGGTGATGTTTTGGAGGTGGGGTGTGGGAAGATTCTTGGGGAGATATCTTGTCTATCTAGCGTTGTATCCCTGGATGTCTTCTAAATGGGGTCTCGGGACCGCGCATGTCTTCCAAGCGCTTTGTCTTCGACATGGCGCTTGCAAGTCTGCGGTTTCCAGCTTTCACTCCTGCCGCGCTATGCCTTTGGCATTGGGATTTTCAGCCTTGACATGGTCTCATTCCAAGCGCTCTATGTCTTGACCATGGCGCTTGCAAGTCTGCGGTTGCCAGCTTTCCCTCCTAGTGTCCATGCCTTTGGCATGGTGCTTTCGAACCTTCACATGGCCGCTCTCACTCCAAGCGCTCTATGTCTTTGGCATGGCGCTTCAGTTCTCCAGGCGCTGTCGTTGCGCTGCAAAGTCGGCGCGAGACAATTCACCCCGAAATTTCGGCACCTCGAGCTGGTTGGCTTGCAGCAGTTCCCGCAACGACCCGCACGCAGCACGCTTCCGTGTCGTGGAGGATCTCATGGCTCGGCCCAAGTGCAATGCGGAAACATCCTGTTTGCATGGCATGTCTTGGGTGCAAGGCTCCAATGCGATGTGCTACGTCAGTTGCTTGCGACACCCCGCTTTGCTGTCAGGTGGCCCATTTCCTTTGGAGAGGGCTTGACACTAGAAACAGCAAGGAACTCACCACCACGTCCTTAAAGCAGAATGCAGGTCACAGGCTTGAGCATGAAAAAAGCACATGGAGCAGATAGTCTGCTAGCTGGACGTGCATATGGCCCACAGGTCTGGAAAAAGCGTGTCGACCGTTGACACCCAGGAATGCTGCTGATGATTTCCGCTAGAGAAATGTGACTGGTAGAGGCACGTGTCTGAGTAGCAATCTCTACAGAGACGGTCTGCCCCAGAAACAAAACCGCTCACGGCCCATGTTTTCACCCGACGTGACTGCAGGTCTCTCCGGCTGCCGCTTCGCACTTGGGTGCAAGGCTCCAATGCGATGTGCTACGTCAGTTGCTTGCGACAACCCGCTTTGCTGTCAGGTGGCCCATTTCCTTTGGAGAGGGCTTGACACTAGAAACAGCAAGGAACTCACCACCACGTCCTTAAAGCAGAATGCAGGTCACAGGCTTGAGCATGAAAAAAGCACATGGAGCAGATAGTCTGCTAGGATTCCATTGTCACAAACAGCTGGACGTGCATATGGCCCACAGGTCTGGAAAAAGCGTGTCGACCGTTGACACCCAGGAATGCTGCTGATGATTTCCGCTAGAGAAATGTGACTGGTAGAGGCACGTGTCTGAGTAGCAATATCTACAGAGACGGTCTGCCCCAGAAACAAAACCGCTCACGGCCCATGTTTTCACCCGACGTGACTGCAGTCCTCTCCGGCTGCCGCTTCGCACACGTGCGATCCACAGACGCCATGCTGCGACAGCACTGCAAAAAAAAGGAATGGAAGCTGGAAGAAGGGGTGGAAAAGAGGTAGATGTGATGTGGGAACATGGCCGCTGCAAATGATGGAATGGGAAGGATGTGCATGGGGGTAATGTCTTAAAGCTGCTGTTGCTGCTGCGCGCGACAGTACGCAATTACTATAGGCGGGACCGCAGCGGGACCGCGGCGGGACCGCAAATGTGGGAATTCCCACGATTCCAGGTTGCAGGCGGGACCGGTCCCGCCGTCGGCGGGACCACTTTACCTGTGAATTTATAGGAGCGGGACCGCATACCCCGTTTGGGAATTATAATAATATACCAGGGGGGGTCAGGTGATGTTTTGGAGGTGGGGTGTGGGAAGATTCTTGGGGAGGTGATGTTTTGGAGGTGGGGTGTGGGAAGATTCTTGGGGAGATATCTTGTCTATCTAGCGTTGTATCCCTGGATGTCTTCTAAATGGGGTCTCTGGACCGCGCATGTCTTCCAAGCGCTTTGTCTTCGACATGGCGCTTGCAAGTCTGCGGTTTCCAGCTTTCACTCCTGCCGCGCTATGCCTTTGGCATTGGGATTTTCAGCCTTGACATGGTCTCATTCCAAGCGCTCTATGTCTTGACCATGGCGCTTGCAAGTCTGCGGTTGCCAGCTTTCCCTCCTAGTGTCCATGCCTTTGGCATGGTGCTTTCGAACCTTCACATGGCCGCTCTCACTCCAAGCGCTCTATGTCTTTGGCATGGCGCTTCAGTTCTCCAGGCGCTGTCGTTGCGCTGCAAAGTCGGCGCGAGACAATTCACCCCGAAATTTCGGCACCTCGAGCTGGTTGGCTTGCAGCAGTTCCCGCAACGACCCGCACGCAGCACGCTTCCGTGTCGTGGAGGATCTCATGGCTCGGCCCAAGTGCAATGCGGAAACATCCTGTTTGCATGGCATGTCTTGGGTGCCAGGCTCCAATGCGATGTGCTACGTCAGTTGCTTGCGACACCCCGCTTTGCTGTCAGGTGGCCCATTTCCTTTGGAGAGGGCTTGACACTAGAAACAGCAAGGAACTCACCACCACGTCCTTAAAGCAGAATGCAGGTCACAGGCTTGAGCATGAAAAAAGCACATGGAGCAGATAGTCTGCTAGCTGGACGTGCATATGGCCCACAGGTCTGGAAAAAGCGTGTCGACCGTTGACACCCAGGAATGCTGCTGATGATTTCCGCTAGAGAAATGTGACTGGTAGAGGCACGTGTCTGAGTAGCAATATCTACAGAGACGGTCTGCCCCAGAAACAACCGCTCACGGCCCATGTTTTCACCCGACGTGACTGCAGTTCTCTCCGGCTGCCGCTTCGCACACGTGCGATCCACAGACGCCATGCTGCGACAGCACTGCAAAAAAAAGGAATGGAAGCTGGAAGAAGGGGTTGAAAAGAGGTAGATGTGATGTGGGAACATGGCCGCTGCAAATGATGGAATGGGAAGGATGTGCATGGGGGTAATGTCTTAAAGCTGCTGTTGCTGCTGCGCGCGACAGTACGCAATTACTATAGGCGGGACCGCAGCGGGACCGCGGCGGGACCGCAAAATGTGGGAATTCCCACGATTCCAGGTTGCAGGCGGACCGGTCCCGCCGTCGGCGGGACCACTTTACCTGTGAATTTATAGGAGCGGGACCGCATACCCCGTTTGGGAATTATAATAATATACCAGGGGGGGTCAGGTGATGTTTTGGGGGGTGGGGTGTGGGAAGATTCTTGGGGAGGTGATGTTTTGGAGGTGGGGTGTGGGAAGATTCTTGGGGAGATATCTTGTCTATCTAGCGTTGTATCCCTGGATGTCTTCTAAATGGGGTCTCTGGACCGCGCATGTCTTCCAAGCGCTTTGTCTCCGACATGGCGCTTGCAAGTCTGCGGTTTCCAGCTTTCACTCCTGCCGCGCTATGCCTTTGGCATTGGGATTTTCAGCCTTGACATGGTCTCATTCCAAGCGCTCTATGTCTTGACCATGGCGCTTGCAAGTCTGCGTTTGCCAGCTTTCCCTCCTAGTGTCCATGCCTTTGGCATGGTGCTTTCGAACCTTCACATGGCCGCTCTCACTCCAAGCGCTCTATGTCTTTGGCATGGCGCTTCAGTTCTCCAGGCGCTGTCGTTGCGCTGCAAAGTCGGCGCGAGACATTTCACCCCGAAATTTCGGCACCTCGAGCTGGTTGGCTTGCAGCAGTTCCCGCAACGACCCGCACGCAGCACGCTTCCGTGTCGTGGAGGATCTCATGGCTCGGCCCAAGTGCAATGCGGAAACATCCTGTCTGCATGGCATTTCTTGGGTGCAAGGCTCCAATGCGATGTGCTACGTCAGTTGCTTGCGACACCCCGCTTTGCTGTCAGGTGGCCCATTTCCTTTGGAGAGGGCTTGACACTAGAAACAGCAAGGAACTCACCACCACTTCCTTAAAGCAGAATGCAGGTCACAGGCTTGAGCATGAAAAAAGCACATGGAGCAGATAGTCTGCTAGGATTCCATTGTCACAAACAGCTGGACGTGCATATGGCCCACAGGTCTGGAAAAAGCGTGTCGACCGTTGACACCCAGGAATGCTGCTGATGATTTCCGCTAGAGAAATGTGACTGGGAGAGGCACGGGTCTGAGTAGCAATATCTACAGAGACGGTCTGCCCCAGAAACAAAACCGCTCACGGCCCATGTTTTCACCCGACGTGACTGCAGTTCTCTCCGGCTGCCGCTTCGCACTTGGGTGCAAGGCTCCAATGCGATGTGCTACGTCAGTTGCTTGCGACACCCCGCTTTGCTGTCAGGTGGCCCATTTCCTTTGGAGAGGGCTTGACACTAGAAACAGCAAGGAACTCACCACCACGTCCTTAAAGCAGAATGCAGGTCACAGGCTTGAGCATGAAAAAAGCACATGGAGCAGATAGTCTGCTAGCTGGACGTGCATATGGCCCACAGGTCTGGAAAAAGCGTGTCGACCGTTGACACCCAGGAATGCTGCTGATGATTTCCGCTAGAGAAATGTGACTGGTAGAGGCACGTGTCTGAGTAGCAATATCTACAGAGACGGTCTGCCCCAGAAACAAAACCGCTCACGGCCCATGTTTTCACCCGACGTGACTGCAGTTCTCTCCGGCTGCCGCTTCGCACACGTGCGATCCACAGACGCCATGCTGCGACAGCACTGCAAAAAAAAGGAATGGAAGCTGGAAGAAGGGGTGGAAAAGAGGTAGATGTGATGTGGGAACATGGCCGCTGCAAATGATGGAATGGGAAGGATGTGCATGGGGGTAATGTCTTAAAGCTGCTGTTGCTGCTGCGCGCGACAGTACGCAATTACTATAGGCGGGACCGCAGCGGGACCGCGGCGGGACCGCAAAATGTGGGAATTCCCACGATTCCAGGTTGCAGGCGGGACCGGTCCCGCCGTCGGCGGGACCACTTTACCTGTGAATTTATAGGAGCGGGACCGCATACCCCGTTTGGGAATTATAATAATATACCAGGGGGGGTCAGGTGATGTTTTGGAGGTGGGGTGTGGGAAGATTCTTGGGGAGGTGATGTTTTGGAGGTGGGGTGTGGGAAGATTCTTGGGGAGATATCTTGTCTATCTAGCGTTGTATCCCTGGATGTCTTCTAAATGGGGTCTCTGGACCGCGCATGTCTTCCAAGCGCTTTGTCTTCGACATGGCGCTTGCAAGTCTGCGGTTTCCAGCTTTCACTCCTGCCGCGCTATGCCTTTGGCATTGGGATTTTCAGCCTTGACATGGTCTCATTCCAAGCGCTCTATGTCTTGACCATGGCGCTTGCAAGTCTGCGGTTGCCAGCTTTCCCTCCTAGTGTCCATGCCTTTGGCATGGTGCTTTCGAACCTTCACATGGCCGCTCTCACTCCAAGCGCTCTATGTCTTTGGCATGGCGCTTCAGTTCTCCAGGCGCTGTCGTTGCGCTGCAAAGTCGGCGCGAGACAATTCACCCCGAAATTTCGGCACCTCGAGCTGGTTGGCTTGCAGCAGTTCCCGCAACGACCCGCACGCAGCACGCTTCCGTGTCGTGGAGGATCTCATGGCTCGGCCCAAGTGCAATGCGGAAACATCCTGTTTGCATGGCATGTCTTGGGTGCAAGGCTCCAATGCGATGTGCTACGTCAGTTGCTTGCGACACCCCGCTTTGCTGTCAGGTGGCCCATTTCCTTTGGAGAGGGCTTGACACTAGAAACAGCAAGGAACTCACCACCACGTCCTTAAAGCAGAATGCAGGTCACAGGCTTGAGCATGAAAAAAGCACATGGAGCAGATAGTCTGCTAGCTGGACGTGCATATGGCCCACAGGTCTGGAAAAAGCGTGTCGACCGTTGACACCCAGGAATGCTGCTGATGATTTCCGCTAGAGAAATGTGACTGGTAGAGGCACGTGTCTGAGTAGCAATATCTACAGAGACGGTCTGCCCCAGAAACAAAACCGCTCACGGCCCATGTTTTCACCCGACGTGACTGCAGTTCTCTCCGGCTGCCGCTTCGCACACGTGCGATCCACAGACGCCATGCTGCGACAGCACTGCAAAAAAAAGGAATGGAAGCTGGAAGAAGGGGTGGAAAAGAGGTAGATGTGATGTGGGAACATGGCCGCTGCAAATGATGGAATGGGAAGGATGTGCATGGGGGTAATGTCTTAAAGCTGCTGTTGCTGCTGCGCGCGACAGTACGCAATTACTATAGGCGGGACCGCAGCGGGACCGCGGCGGGACCGCAAAATGTGGGAATTCCCACGATTCCAGGTTGCAGGCGGGACCGGTCCCGCCGTCGGCGGGACCACTTTACCTGTGAATTTATAGGAGCGGGACCGCATACCCCGTTTGGGAATTATAATAATATACCAGGGGGGGTCAGGTGATGTTTTGGAGGTGGGGTGTGGGAAGATTCTTGGGGAGGTGATGTTTTGGAGGTGGGGTGTGGGAAGATTCTTGGGGAGATATCTTGTCTATCTAGCGTTGTATCCCTGGATGTCTTCTAAATGGGGTCTCTGGACCGCGCATGTCTTCCAAGCGCTTTGTCTTCGACATGGCGCTTGCAAGTCTGCGGTTTCCAGCTTTCACTCCTGCCGCGCTATGCCTTTGGCATTGGGATTTTCAGCCTTGACATGGTCTCATTCCAAGCGCTCTATGTCTTGACCATGGCGCTTGCAAGTCTGCGGTTGCCAGCTTTCCCTCCTAGTGTCCATGCCTTTGGCATGGTGCTTTCGAACCTTCACATGGCCGCTCTCACTCCAAGCGCTCTATGTCTTTGGCATGGCGCTTCAGTTCTCCAGGCGCTGTCGTTGCGCTGCAAAGTCGGCGCGAGACAATTCACCCCGAAATTTCGGCACCTCGAGCTGGTTGGCTTGCAGCAGTTCCCGCAACGACCCGCACGCAGCACGCTTCCGTGTCGTGGAGGATCTCATGGCTCGGCCCAAGTGCAATGCGGAAACATCCTGTTTGCATGGCATGTCTTGGGTGCAAGGCTCCAATGCGATGTGCTACGTCAGTTGCTTGCGACACCCCGCTTTGCTGTCAGGTGGCCCATTTCCTTTGGAGAGGGCTTGACACTAGAAACAGCAAGGAACTCACCACCACGTCCTTAAAGCAGAATGCAGGTCACAGGCTTGAGCATGAAAAAAGCACATGGAGCAGATAGTCTGCTAGCTGGACGTGCATATGGCCCACAGGTCTGGAAAAAGCGTGTCGACCGTTGACACCCAGGAATGCTGCTGATGATTTCCGCTAGAGAAATGTGACTGGTAGAGGCACGTGTCTGAGTAGCAATATCTACAGAGACGGTCTGCCCCAGAAACAAAACCGCTCACGGCCCATGTTTTCACCCGACGTGACTGCAGTTCTCTCCGGCTGCCGCTTCGCACACGTGCGATCCACAGACGCCATGCTGCGACAGCACTGCAAAAAAAAGGAATGGAAGCTGGAAGAAGGGGTGGAAAAGAGGTAGATGTGATGTGGGAACATGGCCGCTGCAAATGATGGAATGGGAAGGATGTGCATGGGGGTAATGTCTTAAAGCTGCTGTTGCTGCTGCGCGCGACAGTACGCAATTACTATAGGCGGGACCGCAGCGGGACCGCGGCGGGACCGCAAAATGTGGGAATTCCCACGATTCCAGGTTGCAGGCGGGACCGGTCCCGCCGTCGGCGGGACCACTTTACCTGTGAATTTATAGGAGCGGGACCGCATACCCCGTTTGGGAATTATAATAATATACCAGGGGGGGTCAGGTGATGTTTTGGAGGTGGGGTGTGGGAAGATTCTTGGGGAGGTGATGTTTTGGAGGTGGGGTGTGGGAAGATTCTTGGGGAGATATCTTGTCTATCTAGCGTTGTATCCCTGGATGTCTTCTAAATGGGGTCTCTGGACCGCGCATGTCTTCCAAGCGCTTTGTCTTCGACATGGCGCTTGCAAGTCTGCGGTTTCCAGCTTTCACTCCTGCCGCGCTATGCCTTTGGCATTGGGATTTTCAGCCTTGACATGGTCTCATTCCAAGCGCTCTATGTCTTGACCATGGCGCTTGCAAGTCTGCGGTTGCCAGCTTTCCCTCCTAGTGTCCATGCCTTTGGCATGGTGCTTTCGAACCTTCACATGGCCGCTCTCACTCCAAGCGCTCTATGTCTTTGGCATGGCGCTTCAGTTCTCCAGGCGCTGTCGTTGCGCTGCAAAGTCGGCGCGAGACAATTCACCCCGAAATTTCGGCACCTCGAGCTGGTTGGCTTGCAGCAGTTCCCGCAACGACCCGCACGCAGCACGCTTCCGTGTCGTGGAGGATCTCATGGCTCGGCCCAAGTGCAATGCGGAAACCTCCTGTTTGCATGGCATGTCTTGGGTGCAAGGCTCCAATGCGATGTGCTACGTCAGTTGCTTGCGACACCCCGCTTTGCTGTCAGGTGGCCCATTTCCTTTGGAGAGGGCTTGACACTAGAAACAGCAAGGAACTCACCACCACGTCCTTAAAGCAGAATGCAGGTCACAGGCTTGAGCATGAAAAAAGCACATGGAGCAGATAGTCTGCTAGCTGGACGTGCATATGGCCCACAGGTCTGGAAAAAGCGTGTCGACCGTTGACACCCAGGAATGCTGCTGATGATTTCCGCTAGAGAAATGTGACTGGTAGAGGCACGTGTCTGAGTAGCAATATCTACAGAGACGGTCTGCCCCAGAAACAAAACCGCTCACGGCCCATGTTTTCACCCGACGTGACTGCAGTTCTCTCCGGCTGCCGCTTCGCACACGTGCGATCCACAGACGCCATGCTGCGACAGCACTGCAAAAAAAAGGAATGGAAGCTGGAAGAAGGGGTGGAAAAGAGGTAGATGTGATGTGGGAACATGGCCGCTGCAAATGATGGAATGGGAAGGATGTGCATGGGGGTAATGTCTTAAAGCTGCTGTTGCTGCTGCGCGCGACAGTACGCAATTACTATAGGCGGGACCGCAGCGGGACCGCGGCGGGACCGCAAAATGTGGGAATTCCCACGATTCCAGGTTGCAGGCGGGACCGGTCCCGCCGTCGGCGGAACCACTTTACCTGTGAATTTATAGGAGCGGGACCGCATACCCCGTTTGGGAATTATAATAATATACCAGGGGGGGTCAGGTGATGTTTTGGAGGTGGGGTGTGGGAAGATTCTTGGGGAGGTGATGTTTTGGAGGTGGGGTGTGGGAAGATTCTTGGGGAGATATCTTGTCTATCTAGCGTTGTATCCCTGGATGTCTTCTAAATGGGGTCTCTGGACCGCGCATGTCTTCCAAGCGCTTTGTCTTCGACATGGCGCTTGCAAGTCTGCGGTTTCCAGCTTTCACTCCTGCCGCGCTATGCCTTTGGCATTGGGATTTTCAGCCTTGACATGGTCTCATTCCAAGCGCTCTATGTCTTGACCATGGCGCTTGCAAGTCTGCGGTTGCCAGCTTTCCCTCCTAGGGTCCATGCCTTTGGCATGGTGCTTTCGAACCTTCACATGGCCGCTCTCACTCCAAGCGCTCTATGTCTTTGGCATGGCGCTTCAGTTCTCCAGGCGCTGTTCCGTTGCGCTGCAAAAGTCGGCGCGATACACTCACCCCGAATTTCGGCACCTCGAGCTGGTTGGCCTTGCAGCAGTTCCCGCAACGACCCGCACGCAGCACGCTTCGTGTCGTGGAGGAAATCTCATGGCTGCGGCCCAGTGGCAATGCGGAAACTCCTGTTTGCATGGCAATGTCTTGGGGGTGGGGGGGGGCAAAGGCTCCAATGCGATGTGCTACGTCTAAAAAAAAATGCTTAGCGACACCCCCCCGCTTTGCCTGTCAGTGCCATTCCTTTGGAGAGGGCTTGACACTAGAAACAGCAAGGAAACTCACCCCCCGGTTCCCCCCCCCCCCCCCCTTAAAGAAAGCAGAAATGCGGTCACAGGCTTGAGCAATGAAAAAACAACTGGAGGGCAGATAGTCTGCTAGCTGGACGTGCATATGGCCCACAGGTCTGGCAAAAGCGTGTCGACCGTTGACACCCAGGAATGCTGCTGATGATTTCCGCTAGAGAAATGTGACTGGTAGAGGCACGTGTCTGAGTAGCAATATCTACAGAGACGGTCTGCCCCAGAAACAAAAACGCTCACGGCCCATGTTTTCACCCGACGTGACTGCAGTTCTCTCCGGCTGCCGCTTCGCACACGTGCGATCCACAGACGCCATGCTGCGACAGCACTGCAAAAAAAAAAGGAATGGAAGCTGGAAGAAGGGGTGGAAAAGAGGTAGATGTGATGTGGGAACATGGCCGCTGCAAATGATGGAATGGGAAGGATGTGCATGGGGGTAATGTCGTAAAGCTGCTGTTGCTGCTGCGCGCGACAGTACGCAATTACTATAGGCGGGACCGCAGCGGGACCGCGGCGGGACCGCAAAATGTGGGAATTCCCACGATTCCAGGTTGCCGGCGGGACCGGTCCCGCCGTCGGCGGGACCACTTTACCTGTGAATTTATAGGAGCGGGACCGCATACCCCGTTTGGGAATTATAATCATATACCAGGGGGGTCAGGTGATGTTTTGGAGGTGGGGTGTGGGAAGATTCTTGGGGAGGTGATGTTTTGGAGGTGGGGTGTGGGAAGATTCTTGGGGAGATATCTTGTCTATCTAGCGTTGTATCCCTGGATGTCTTCGAAATGGGGTCTCTGGACCGCGCATGTCTTCCAAGCGCTTTGTCTTCGACATGGCGCTTGCAAGTCTGCGGTTTCCAGCTTTCACTCCTGCCGCGCTATGCCTTTGGCATTGGGATTTTCAGCCTTGACATGGTCCCATTCCAAGCGCTCTATGTCTTGACCATGGCGCTTGCAAGTCTGCGGTTGCCAGCTTTCCCTCCTAGTGTCCATGCCTTTGGCATGGTGCTTTCGAACCTTCACATGGCCGCTCTCACTCCAAGCGCTCTATGTCTTTGGCATGGCGCTTCAGTTCTCAAGGCGCTGTCGTTGCGCTGCAAAGTCGGCGCGAGACAATTCACCCCGAAATTTCGGCACCTCGAGCTGGTTGGCTTGCAGCAGTTCCCGCAACGACCCGCACGCAGCACGCTTCCGTGTGGTGGAGGATCTCATGGCTCGGCCCAAGTGCAATGCGGAAACATCCTGTCTGCATGGCATGTCTTGGGTGCAAGGCTCCAATGCGATGTGCTACGTCAGTTGCTTGCGACGCCCCGCTTTGCTGTCAGGTGGCCAATTTCCTTTGGAGAGGGCTTGACACTAGAAACAGCAAGGAACTCACCACCACGTCCTTAAAGCAGAATGCAGGTCACAGGCTTGAGCATGAAAAAAGCACATGGAGCAGATAGTCTGCTAGGATTCCATTGTCACAAACAGCTGGACGTGCATATGCCCCACAGGTCTGGAAAAAGCGTGTCGACCGTTGACACCCAGGAATGCTGCTGATGATTTCCGCTAGAGAAATGTGACTGGTAGAGGCACGTGTCTGAGTAGCAATATCTACAGAGACGGTCTGCCCCTCAGTACACAATAGCTGGTCATCTTTATGTTCCTTCCTGCCAAGGGGTGTACATAGGTTCATGTCTCTCGTCTGGATTTGCCGATAAGTAGGGTGCTGATACTTCTCTCGGAATAGCGTCTGTAAGATGGAGCGCTATAAGCGGACGTGCGCTGGTGTTTCTCTCCGGCTGCCGCTTCGCACACGTGCGATCCACAGACGCCATGCTGCGACAGCACTGCAAAAAAAAGGAATGGAAGCTGGAAGAAGGGGTGGAAAATAGGTAGATGTGATGTGGGAACATGGCCGCTGCAAATGATGGAATGGGAAGGATGTGCATGGGGGTAATGTCTTAAAGCTGCTGTTGCGGCTGCGCGCGACAGTACGCAATTACTATAGGCGGGACCGCAGCGGGACCGCGGCGGGACCGCAAAATGTGGGAATTCCCACGATTCCAGGTTGCAGGCGGGACCGGTCCCGCCGTCGGCGGGACCACTTTACCTGTGAATTTATAGGAGCGGGACCGCCTACCCCGTTTGGGAATTATAATAATATACCAGGGGGGTCAGGTGATGTTTTGGAGGTGGGGTGTGGGAAGATTCTTGGGGAGGTGATGTTTTGGAGGTGGGGTGTGGGAAGATTCTTGGGGAGATATCTTGTCTATCTAGCGTTGTTTCCCTGGATGTCTTCTAAATGGGGTCTCTGGACCGCGCATGTCTTCCAAGCGCTTTGTCTTCGACATGGCGCTTGCAAGTCTGCGGTTTCCAGCTTTCACTCCTGCCGCGCTATGCCTTTGGCATTGGGATTTTCAGCCTTGACATGGTCTCATTCCAAGCGCTCTATGTCTTGACCATGGCGCTTGCAAGTCTGCGGTTGCCAGCTTTCCCTCCTAGTGTCCATGCCTTTGGCATGGTGCTTTCGAACCTTCACATGGCCGCTCTCACTCCAAGCGCTCTATGTCTTTGGCATGGCGCTTCAGTTCTCCAGGCGCTGTCGTTGCGCTGCAAAGTCGGCGCGAGACAATTCACCCCGAAATTTCGGCACCTCGAGCTGGTTGGCTTGCAGCAGTTCCCGCAACGACCCGCACGCAGCACGCTTCCGTGTCGTGGAGGATCTCATGGCTCGTCCCAAGTGCAATGCGGAAACATCCTGTCTGCATGGCATGTCTTGGGTGCAAGGCTCCAATGCGATGTGCTACGTCAGTTGCTTGCGACACCCCGCTTTGCTGTCAGGTGGCCCATTTCTTTTGGAGAGGGCTTGACACTAGAAACAGCAAGGAACTCACCACCACGTCCTTAAAGCAGAATGCAGGTCACAGGCTTGAGCATGAAAAAAGCACATGGAGCAGATAGTCTGCTAGCTGGACGTGCATATGGCCCACAGGTCTGGAAAAAGCGTGTCGACCGTTGACACCCAGGAATGCTGCTGATGATTTCCGCTAGAGAAATGTGACTGTAGAGGCACGTGTCTGAGTAGCAATATCTACAGAGACGGTCTGCCCCAGAAACAAAACCGCTCACGGCCCATGTTTTCACCCGACGTGACTGCAGTTCTCTCCTGCTGCCGCTTCGCACACGTGCGATCCACAGACGCCATGCTGCGACAGCACTGCAAAAAAAAGGAATGGAAGCTGGAAGAAGGGGTGGAAAAGAGGTAGATGTGATGTGGGAACATGGCCGCTGCAATGATGGAATGGGAAGGATGTGCATGGGGGTAATGTCTTAAAGCTGCTGTTGCTGCTGCGCGCGACAGTACGCAATTACTATAGGCGGGACCGCAGCGGGACCGCGGCGGGACCGCAAAATGTGGGAATTCCACGATTCCAGGTTGCAGGCGGGACCGGTCCCGCCGTCGGCGGGACCACTTTACCTGTGAATTTATAGGAGCGGGACCGCATACCCCGTTTGGGAATTAAAATAATATACCAGGGGGGTCAGGTGATGTTTTGGAGGTGGGGTGTGGGAAGATTCTTGGGGAGGTGATGTTTTGGAGGTGGGGTGTGGGAAGATTCTTGGGGAGATATCTTGTCTATCTAGCGTTGTATCCCTGGATGTCTTCTAAATGGGGTCTCTGGACCGCGCATGTCTTCCAAGCGCTTTGTCTTCGACATGGCGCTTGCAAGTCTGCGGTTTCCAGCTTTCACTCCTGCCGCGCTATGCCTTTGGCATTGGGATTTTCAGCCTTGACATGGTCTCATTCCAAGCGCTCTATTTCTTGACCATGGCGCTTGCAAGTCTGCGGTTGCCAGCTTTCCCTCCTAGTGTCCATGCCTTTGGCATGGTGCTTTCGAACCTTCACATGGCCGCTCTCACTCCAAGCGCTCTATGTCTTTGGCATGGCGCTTCAGTTCTCCAGGCGCTGTCGTTGCGCTGCAAGTCGGCGCGAGACAATTCACCCCGAAATTTCGGCACCTCGAGCTGGTTGGCTTGCAGCAGTTCCCGCAACGACCCGCACGCAGCACGCTTCCGTGTCGTGGAGGATCTCATGGCTCGGCCCAAGTGCAATGCGGAAACATCCTGTTTGCATGGCATGTCTTGGGTGCAAGGCTCCAATGCGATGTGCGACGTCAGTTGCTTGCGACACCCCGCTTTGCTGTCAGGTGGCCCATTTCCTTTGGAGAGGGCTTGACACTAGAAACAGCAAGGAACTCACCACCACGTCCTTAAAGCAGAATGCAGGTCACAGGCTTGAGCATGAAAAAAGCCCATGGAGCAGATAGTCTGCTAGGATTCCATTGTCACAAACAGCTGGACGTGCATATGGCCCACAGGTCTGGAAAAAGCGTGTCGACCGTTGACACCCAGGAATGCTGCTGATGATTTCCGCTATAGAAATGTGACTGGTAGAGGCACGTGTCTGAGTAGCAATATCTACAGAGACGGTCTGCCCCAGAAACAAAACCGCTCACGGCCCATGTTTTCACCCGACGTGACTGCAGTTCTCTCCGGCTGCCGCTTCGCACACGTGCGATCCGCAGACGCCATGCTGCGACAGCACTGCAAAAAAAAGGAATGGAAGCTGGAAGAAGGGGTGGAAAAGAGGTAGATGTGATGTGGGAACATGGCCGCTGCAAATGATGGAATGGGAAGGATGTGCATGGGGGTAATGTCTTAAAGCTGCTGTTGCCGCTGCGCGCGACAGTACGCAATTACTATAGGCGGGACCGCAGCGGGACCGCGGCGGGACCGCAAAATGTGGGAATTCCCACGATTCCAGGTTGCAGGCGGGACCGGTCCCGCCGTCGGCGGGACCACTTTACCTGTGAATTTATAGGAGCGGGAACGCATACCCCGTTTGGGAATTATAATAATATACCAGGGGGGGTCAGGTGATGTTTTGGAGGTGGGGTGTGGGAAGATTCTTGGGGAGGTGATGTTTTGGCGGAGGGGTGTGGGAAGATTCTTGGGGAGATATCTTGTCTATCTAGCGTTGTATCCCTGGATGTCTTCTAAATGGGGTCTCTGGACCGCGCATGTCTTCCAAGCGCTTTGTCTTCGACATGGCGCTTGCAAGTCTGCGGTTTCCAGCTTTCACTCCTGCCGCGCTATGCCTTGGGCATTGGGATTTTCAGCCTTGACATGGTCTCATTCCAAGCGCTCTATGTCTTGACCATGGCGCTTGCAAGTCTGCGGTTGCCAGCTTTCCCTCCTAGTGTCCATGCCTTTGGCATGGTGCTTTCGAACCTTCACATGGCCGCTCTCACTCCAAGCGCTCTATGTCTTTGGCATGGCGCTTCAGTTCTCCAGGCGCTGTCTTTGCGCTGCAAAGTCGGCGCGAGACAATTCACCCCGAAATTTCGGCACCTCGAGCTGGTTGGCTTGCAGCAGTTCCCGCAACGACCCGCACGCAGCACGCTTCCGTGTCGTGGATGATCTCATGGCTCGGCCCAAGTGCAATGCGGAAACATCCTGTTTGCATGGCATGTCTTGGGTGCAAGGCTCCAATGCGATGTGCTACGTCAGTTGCTTGCGACACCCCGCTTTGCTGTCAGGTGGCCCATTTCCTTTGGAGAGGGCTTGACACTAGAAACATCAAGGAACTCACCACCACGTCCTTAAAGCAGAATGCAGGTCACAGGCTTGAGCATGAAAAAAGCACATGGAGCAGATAGTCTGCTAGCTGGACGTGCATATGGCCCACAGGTCTGGAAAAAGCGTGTCGACCGTTGACTCCCAGGAATGCTGCTGATGATTTCCGCTAGAGAAATGTGACTGGTAGAGGCCCGTGTCTGAGTAGCAATATCTACAGAGACGGTCTGCCCCAGAAACAAAACCGCTCACGGCCCATGTTTTCACCCGACGTGACTGCAGTTCTCTCCGGCTGCCGCTTCGCACACGTGCGATCCACAGACGCCATGCTGCGACAGCACTGCAAAAAAAAGGAATGGAAGCTGGAAGAAGGGGTGGAAAAGAGGTAGATGTGATGTGGAACATGGCCGCTGCAAATGATGGAATGGGAAGGATGTGCATGGGGGTAATGTCTTAAAGCTGCTGTTGCTGCTGCGCGCGACAGTACGCAATTACTATAGGCGGGACCGCAGCGGGACCGCGGCGGGACCGCCAAATGTGGGAATTCCCACGATTCCAGGTTGCAGGCGGGACCGGTCCCGCCGTCGGCGGGACCACTTTACCTGTGAATTTATAGGAGCGGGACCGCATACCCCGTTTAGGAATTATAATAATATACCCGGGGGGGTCAGGTGATGTTTTGGAGGTGGGGTGTGGGAAGATTCTTGGGGAGGTGATGTTTTGGAGGTGGGGTGTGGGAAGATTCTTGGGGAGATATCTTGTCTATCTAGCGTTGTATCCCTGGATGTCTTCTAAATGGGGTCTCTGGACCGCTCATGTCTTCCAAGCGCTTTGTCTTCGACATGGCGCTTGCAAGTCTGCGGTTTCCAGCTTTCACTCCTGCCGCGCTATGCCTTTGGCATTGGGATTTTCAGCCTTGACATGGTCTCATTCCAAGCGCTCTATGTCTTGACCATGTCGCTTGCAAGTCTGCGGTTGCCAGCTTTCCCTCCTAGTGTCCATGCCTTTGGCATGGTGCTTTCGAACCTTCACATGGCCGCTCTCACTCCAAGCGCTCTATGTCTTTGGCATGGCTCTTCAGTTCTCCAGGCGCTGTCGTTGCGCTGCAAAGTCGGCGCGAGACAATTCACCCCGAAATTTCGGCACCTCGAGCTGGTTGGCTTGCAGCAGTTCCCGCAACGACCCGCACGCAGCACGCTTCCGTGTCGTGGAGGATCTCATGGCTCGGCCCAATTGCAATGCGGAAACATCCTGTCTGCATGGCATGTCTTGGGTGCAAGGCTCCAATGCGATGTGCTACGTCAGTTGCTTGCGACACCCCGCTTTGCTGTCAGGTGGCCAATTTCCTTTGGAGAGGGATTGACACTAGAAACAGCAAGGAACTCACCACCACGTCCTTAAAGCAGAATGCAGGTCACAGGCTTGAGCATGAAAAAAGCACATGGAGCAGATAGTCTGCTAGCTGGACGTTCATATGGCCCACAGGTCTGGAAAAAGCGTGTCGACCGTTGACACCCAGGAATGCTGCTGATGATTTCCGCTAGAGAAATGTGACTGGTAGAGGCACGGGTCTGAGTAGCAATATCTACAGAGACGGTCTGCCCCAGAAACAAAACCGCTCACGGCCCATGTTTTCACCCGACGTGACTGCAGTTCTCTCCGGCTGCCGCTTCGCACACGTGCGATCCACAGACGCCATGCTGCGACAGCACTGCAAAAAAAAGGAATGGAAGCTGGAATAAGGGGTGGAAAAGAGGTAGATGTGATGTGGGAAGAGCGGTGAAGTGGGGGGAGAGAAGAGGTGTTGTAAGGTAGGACTTAGTGGGAGAGAGGAATAAGGATGATATGAGGGATAGTTGAGGGAATTGGGGCCATGAGAAGTTACTGGTGGAGTGGGCGGCTCCAGTAAGGCGGTGGGACGGAAGAGATTTGATGAATAATTACGATAAGATTAAGGGGAGAGCGTACATTTCCCTGCTGGCAAATGATGGAATGGATGTGCATGGGGGTAATGTCTCAAAGCTGCTGTTGCTGCTGCGCGCGACAGTACGCAATTACTATAGGCGGGACCGCAGCGGGACCGCGGCGGGGCCGCAAAAAGTGGGGAATCCCACGATTCCAGGGTGCAGGCGTACCGTCCCCGCCGTCGGCGGGACCACTTTACCTTTGAATTTATAGGAGCGGGACCGCATACCCCGTTTGGGAATTATAATAATATACCAGGGGGGTCAGGTGATGTTTTGGAGGTGGGGTGTGGGAAGATTCTTGGGGAGGTGATGTTTTGGAGGTGGGGTGTGGGAAGATTCTTGGGGAGATATCTTGTCTATCTAGCGTTGTATCCCTGGATTTCTTCTAAATGGGGTCTCTGGACCGCGCATGTCTTCCAAGCGCTTTGTCTTCGACATGGCGCTTGCAAGTCTGCGGTTTCCAGCTTTCTCTCCTGCCGCGCTATGCGTTTGGCATTGGGATTTTCAGCCTTGACATGGTCTCATTCCAAGCGCTCTATGTCTTGACCATGGCGCTTGCAAGTCTGCGGTTGCCAGCTTTCCCTCCTAGTGTCCATGCCTTTGGCATGGTGGTTTCGAACCTTCACATGGCCGCTCTCACTCCAAGCGCTCTATGTCTTTGGCATGGCGCTTCAGTTCTCCAGGCGCTGTCGTTGCGCTGCAAAGTCGGCGCGAGACAATTCCCCCCGAAATTTCGGCACCTCGAGCTGGTTGGCTTGCAGCAGTTCCCGCAACGACCCGCACGCAGCACGCTTCCGTGTCGTGGAGGATCTCATGGCTCGGCCAAGTGCAATGCGGAAACATCCTGTCTGCATGGCATGTCTTGGGTGCAAGGCTCCAATGCGATGTGCTACGTCAGTTGCTTGCGACACCCCGCTTTGCTGTCAGGTGGCCCATTTCCTTTGGAGAGGGCTTGACACTTGAAACAGCAAGGAACTCACCACCACGTCCTTAAAGCAGAATGCAGGTCACAGGCTTGAGCATGAAAAAAGCACATGGAGCAGATAGTCTGCTAGCTGGACGTGCATATGGCCCACAGGTCTGGAAAAAGCGTGTCGACCGTTGACACCCAGTAATGCTGCTGATGATTTCCGCTAGAGAAATGTGACTGGTAGAGGCACGTGTCTGAGTAGCAATATCTACAGAGACGGTCTGCCCCAGAAACAAAACCGCTCACGGCCCATGTTTTCACCCGAAGTGACTGCAGTTCTCTCCGGCTGCCGCTTCGCACACGTGCGATCCACAGACGCCATGCTGCGACAGCACTGCAAAAAAAAGGAATGGAAGCTGGAAGAAGGGGTGAAAAGAGGTAGATGTGATGTGGGAACATGGCCGCTGCAAATGATGGAATGGGAAGGATGTGCATGGGGGTAATGTCTTAAAGCTGCTGTTGCTGCTGCGCGCGACAGTACGCAATTACTATAGGCGGGACCGCAGCGGGACCGCGGCGGGACCGCAAATGTGGGAATTCCCACGATTCCAGGTTGCAGGCGGGACCGGTCCCGCCGTCGGCGGGACCACTTTACCTGTGAATTTATAGGAGCGGGACCGCATACCCCGTTTGGGAATTATAATAATATACCAGGGGGGGTCAGGTGATGTTTTGGAGGTTGGGTGTGGGAAGATTCTTGGGGAGGTGATGTTTTGGAGGTGGGGTGTGGGAAGATTCTTGGGGAGATATCTTGTCTATCTAGCGTTGTATCCCTGGATGTCTTCTAAATGGGGTCTCTGGACCGCGCATGTCTTCCAAGCGCTTTGTCTTCGACATGGCGCTTGCAAGTCTGCGGTTTCCAGCTTTCACTCCTGCCGCGCTATGCCTTTGGCATTGGGATTTTCAGCCTGGACATGGTCTCATTCCAAGCGCTCTATGTCTTGACCATGGCGCTTGCAAGTCTGCGGTTGCCAGCTTTCCCTCCTAGTGTCCATGCCTTTGGCATGGTGCTTTCGAACCTTCACATGGCCGCTCTCACTCCAAGCGCTCTATGTCTTGGCATGGCGCTTCAGTTCTCCAGGCGCTGTCGTTGCGCTGCAAAGTCGGCGCGAGACAATTCACCCCGAAATTTCGGCACCTCGAGCTGGTTGGCTTGCAGCAGTTCCCGCAACGACCCGCACGCAGCACGCTTCCGTGTCGTGGAGGATCTCATGGCTCGGCCCAAGTGCAATGCGGAAACATCATGTTTGCATGGCATGTCTTGGGTGCAAGGCTCCAATGCGATGTGCTACGTCAGTTGCTTGCGACACCCCGCTTTGCTGTCAGGTGGCCCATTTCCTTTGGAGAGGGCTTGACACTAGAAACAGCAAGGAACTCACCACCACGTTCTTAAAGCAGAATGCAGGTCACAGGCTTGAGCATGAAAAAAGCACATGGAGCAGATAGTCTGCTAGCTGGACGTGCATATGGCCCACAGGTCTGGAAAAAGCGTGTCGACCGTTGACACCCAGGAATGCTGCTGATGATTTCCGCTAGAGAAATGTGACTGGTAGAGGCACGTGTCTGAGTAGCAATATCTACAGAGACGGTCTGCCCCAGAAACAAAACCGCTCACGGCCCATGTTTTCACCCGACGTGACTGCAGTTCTCTCCGGCTGCCGCTTCGCACACGTGCGATCCACAGACGCCATGCTGCGACAGCACTGCAAAAAAAAGGAAAGGAAGCTGGAAGAAGGGGTGGAAAAGAGGTAGATGTGATGTGGGAACATGGCCGCTGCAAATGATGGAATGGGAAGGATGTGCATGGGGGTAATGTCTTAAAGCTGCTGTTGCTGCTGCGCGCGACAGTACGCAATACTATATGGGCGATGGAGGGAACAGAAGAGAGGGAAAGAGACGGGGAAGCAAATGGGGGAAACCTGCTTATTTTTCACAATTCCACGATCCAGGTTGCAGGCAGGGACCGGTATCCCGCCGTACGGCGGGGGAACACCACTTTTACCTGTGAATGTATGGCAGCGGACCGCATCACCATACCCCGTTTGGGAATTATAATAATATACCAGGGGGGGTCAGGTGATGTTTTGGAGGTGGGGTGTGGGAAGATTCTTGGGGAGGTGATGTTTTGGAGGTGGGGTGTGGGAAGATTCTTAGGGAGATATCTTGTCTATCTAGCGTTGTATCCCTGGATGTCTTCTAAATGGGGTCTCTGGACCGCGCATGTCTTCCAAGCGCTTTGTCTTCGACATGGCGCTTGCAAGTCTGCGGTTTCCAGCTTTCACTCCTGCCGCGCTATGCCTTTGGCATTGGGATTTTCAGCCTGGACATGGTCTCATTCCAAGCGCTCTATGTCTTGACCATGGCGCTTGCAAGTCTGCGGTTGCCAGCTTTCCCTCCTAGTGTCCATGCCTTTGGCATGGTGCTTTCGAACCTTCACATGGCCGCTCTCACTCCAAGCGCTCTATGTCTTGGCATGGCGCTTCAGTTCTCCAGGCGCTGTCGTTGCGCTGCAAAGTCGGCGCGAGACAATTCACCCCGAAATTTCGGCACCTCGAGCTGGTTTGCTTGCAGCAGTTCCCGCAACGACCCGCACGCAGCACGCTTCCGTGTCGTGGAGGATCTCATGGCTCGGCCCAAGTGCAATGCGGAACCATCCTGTCTGCATGGCATGTCTTGGGTGCAAGGCTCCAATGCGATGTGCTACGTCAGTTGCTTGCGACACCCCGCTTTGCTGTCAGGTGGCCCATTTCCTTTGGAGAGGGCTTGACACTAGAAACAGCACGGAACTCACCACCACGTCCTTAAAGCAGAATGCAGGTCACAGGCTTGAGCATGAAAAAAGCACATGGAGCAGATAGTCTGCTAGGATTCCATTGTCACAAACAGCTGGACGTGCATATGGCCCACAGGTCTGGAAAAAGCGTGTCGACCGTTGACACCCAGGAATGCTGCTGATGATTTCCGCTAGGAAATGTGACTGGTAGTTATAGAGGCCACGTGTCTGAGTAGCAATATCTACAGAGACGGGCCTGCCCCAGATCAACAAAAACCGCTCACGGCCCATGTTTTGCACCGACGTGACTGCAGTTTCTCCGGCTTGCCGCTCGACACACGTGCCGATAAATTTCGTAAGACGCCATGCTGCCGAACAGAAACACCTGCAAAAAAAAGGAATGGAAGCTGGAAGAAGGGGTGGAAAAGAGGTAGATGTGATGTGGGAACATGGCCGCTGCAAATGATGGAATGGGAAGGATGTGCATGGGGGTAATGTCTTAAAGCTGCTGTTGCTGCTGCGCGCGACAGTACGCAATTACTATAGGCTGGACCGCAGCGGGACCGCGGCGGGACCGCAAAATGTGGGAATTCCCACGATTCCAGGTTGCAGGCGGGACCGTTCCCGCCGTCGGCGGGACCACTTTACCTGTGAATTTATAGGAGCGGGACCGCATACCCCGTTTGGGAATTATAATAATATACCAGGGGGGTCAGGTGATGTTTTGGAGGTGGGGTGTGGGAAGATTCTTGGGGAGGTGATGTTTTGGAGGTGGGGTGTGGGAAGATTCTTGGGGAGTTATCTTGTCTATCTAGCGTTGTATCCCTGGATGTCTTCTAAATGGGGTCTCTGGACCGCGCATGTCTTCCAAGCGCTTTGTCTTCGACATGGTGCTTGCAAGTCTGTGGTTTCCAGCTTTCACTCCTGCCGCGCTATGCCTTTGGCATTGGGATTTTCAGCCTTGACATGGTCTCATTCCAAGCGCTCTATGTCTTGACCATTGCGCTTGCAAGTCTGCGGTTGCCAGCTTTCCCTCCTAGTGTCCATGCCTTTGGCATGGTGCTTTCGAACCTTCACATGGCCGCTCTCACTCCAAGCGCTCTATGTCTTTGGCATGGCGCTTCAGTTCTCCAGCCGCTGTCGTTGCGCTGCAAAGTCGGCGCGAGACAATTCACCCCGAAATTTCGGCACCTCGAGCTGGTTGGCTTGCAGCAGTTCCCGCAACGACCCGCACGCCGCACGCTTCCGTGTCGTGGAGGATCTCATGGCTCGGCCCAAGTGCAATGCGGAAACATCCTGTTTGCATGGCATGTCTTGGGTGCAAGGCTCCAATGCGATGTGCTACGTCAGTTGCTTGCGACACCCCGCTTTGCTGTCAGGTGGCCCATTTCCTTTGGAGAGGGCTTGACACGAGAAACAGCAAGGAACTCACCACCACGTCCTTAAAGCAGAATGCAGGTCACAGGCTTGAGCATGAAAAAAGCACATGGAGCAGATAGTCTGCTAGGATTCCATTGTCACAAACAGCTGGACGTGCATATGGCCCACAGGTCTGGAAAAAGCGTGTCGACCGTTAACACCCAGGAATGCTGCTGATGATTTCCGCTAGAGAAATGTGACTGGTAGAGGCACGTGTCTGAGTAGCAATATCTACAGAGACGGTCTGCCCCAGAAACAAACCCGCTCACGGCCCATTTTTTCACCCGACGTGACTGCAGTTCTCTCCGGCTGCCGCTTCGCACACGTGCGATCCACAGACGCCATGCTGCGACAGCACTGCAAAAAAAAGGAATGGAAGCTGGAAGAAGGGGTGGAAAAGAGGTAGATGTGATGTGGGAACATGGCCGCTGCAAATGAAGGAATGGGAAGGATGTGCATGGGGGTAATGTCTTAAAGCTGCTGTTGCTGCTGCGCGCGACAGTACGCAATTACTATAGGCGGGACCGCAGCGGGACCGCGGCGGGACCGCAAAAGGTGGGAATTCCCACGATTCCAGGTTGCAGGGGGGACCGGTCCCGCCGTCGGCGGGACCACTTTACCTGTGAATTTATAGGAGCGGGACCGCATACCCCGTTTGTGAATTATAATAATATACCAGGGGGGGTCAGGTGATGTTTTGGAGGTGGGGTGTGGGAAGATTCTTGGGGAGGTGATGTTTTGGAGGTGGGGTGTGGGAAGATTCTTGGGGAGATATCTTGTCTATCTAGCGTTGTATCCCTGGATGTCTTCTAAATGGGGTCTCTGGACCGCGCATGTCTTCCAAGCGCTTTGTCTTCGACATGGCGCTTGCAAGTCTGCGGTTTCCAGCTTTCACTCCTGCCGCGCTATGCCTTTGGCATTGGGATTTTCAGCCTTGACATGGTCTCATTCCAAGCGCTCTATGTCTTGACCATGGCGCTTGCAAGTCTGCGGTTGCCAGCTTTCCCTCCTAGTGTCCATGCCTTTGGCATGGTGCTTTCGAACCTTCACATGGCCGCTCTCACTCCAAGCGCTCTATGTCTTTGGCATTGCGCTTCAGTTCTCCAGGCGCTGTCGTTGCGCTGCAAAAAAAAAACAAAAAAAGAAAGGCAAAAAGAAAGAACACAACAAAAACCGCCACTCCAACCGCAAAGCACCCCCCCCCCCCCCCGACCCTACGCCACAGCCCGGCCACCTTAACGGTGCACCCCAACGACCCACGGACGACCCGAAAGAAAACCAAAGTCGGCGCGAGACAATTCACCCCGAAATTTCGGCACCTCGAGCTGGTTGGCTTGCAGCAGTTCCCGCAACGACCCGCACGCATCACGCTTCCGTGTCGTGGAGGATCTCATGGCTCGGCCCAAGTGCAATGCGGAAACATCCTGTTTGCATGGCATGTCTTGGGTGCAAGGCTCCAATGCGATGTGCTACGTCATTTGCTTGCGACACCCCGCTTTGCTGTCAGGTGGCCCATTTCCTTTGGAGAGGGCTTGACACTAGAAACAGCAAGGAACTCACCACCACGTCCTTAAAGCAGAATGCAGGTCACAGGCTTGAGCATGAAAAAAGCACATGGAGCAGATAGTCTGCTAGGATTCCATTGTCACAAACAGCTGGACGTGCATATGGCCCACAGGTCTTGAAAAAGCGTGTCGACCGTTGACACCCAGGAATGCTGCTGATGATTTCCGCTAGAGAAATGTGACTGGTAGAGGCACGTGTCTGAGTAGCAATATCTACAGATACGGTCTGCCCCAGAAACAAAACCGCTCACGGCCCATGTTTTCACCCGACGTGACTGCAGTTCTCTCCGGCTGCCGCTTCGCACACGTGCGATCCACAGACGCCATGCTGCGACAGCACTGCAAAAAAAAGGAATGGAAGCTGGAAGAAGGGGTGGAAAAGAGGTAGATGTGATGTGGTAACATGGCCGCTGCAAATGATGGAATGGGAAGGATGTGCATGGGGGTAATGTCTTAAAGCTGCTGTTGCTGCTGCGCGCGACAGTACGCAATTACTATAGGCGGGACCGCAGCGGGACCGGGGCGGGACCGCAAAATGTGGGAATTCCCACGATTCCAGGTTGCAGGCGGGCCCGGTCCCGCCGTCGGCGGGACCACTTTACCTGTGAATTTATAGGAGCGGGACCGCATGCCCCGTTTGGGAATTATAATAATATACCAGGGGGGTCAGGTGATGTTTTGGAGGTGGGGTGTGGGAAGATTCTTGGGGAGGTGATGTTTTGGAGGTGGGTTGTGGGAAGATTCTTGGGGAGATATCTTGTCTATCTAGCGTTGTATCCCTGGATGTCTTCTAAATGGGGTCTCTGGACCGCGCATGTCTTCCAAGCGCTTTGTCTTCGCCATGGCGCTTGCAAGTCTGCGGTTTCCAGCTTTCACTCCTGCCGCGCTATGCCTTTGGCATTGGGATTTTCAGCCTTGACATGGTCTCATTCCAAGCTCTCTATGTCTTGACCATGGCGCTTGCAAGTCTGCGGTTGCCAGCTTTCCCTCCTAGTGTCCATGCCTTTGGCATGGTGCTTTCGAACCTTCACATGGCCGCTCTCACTCCCAGCGCTCTATGTCTTTGGCATGGCGCTTCAGTTCTCCAGGCGCTGTCGTTGCGCTGCAAAGTCGGCGCGAGACAATTCACCCCGAAATTTCGGCACCTCGAGCTGGTGGGCTTGCAGCAGTTCCCGCAACGACCCGCACGCAGCACGCTTCCGTGTCGTGGAGGATCTCATGGCTCGGCCCAAGTGCAATGCGGAAACATCCTGTTTGCATGGCATGTCTTGGGTGCAAGGCTCCAATGCGATGTGCTACGTCAGTTGCTTGCGACACCCCGCTTTGCTGTCAGGTGGCCCATTTCCTTTGGAGAGGGCTTGACACTAGAAACAGCAAGGAACTCACCACCACGTCCTTAAAGCAGAATGCAGGTCACAGGCTTGAGCATGAAAAAAGCACATGGAGCAGATAGTCTGCTAGGATTCCATTGTCACAAACAGCTGGACGTGCATATGGCCCACAGGTCTGGAAAAAGCGTGTCGACCGTTGACACCCAGGAATGCTGCTGATGATTTCCGCTAGAGAAATGTGACTGGTAGAGGCACGTGTCTGAGTAGCAATATCTACAGAGACGGTCTGCCCCAGAAACAAAACCGCTAACGGCCCATGTTTTCACCCGACGTGACTGCAGTTCTCTCCGGCTGCCGCTTCGCACACGTGCGATCCACAGACGCCATGCTGCGACAGCACTGCAAAAAAAAGGAATGGAAGCTGGAAGAAGGGGTGGAAAAGAGGTAGATGTGATGTGGGAACATGGCCGCTGCAAATGATGGAATGGGAAGGATGTGCATGGGGGTAATGTCTTAAAGCTGCTGTTGCTGCTGCGCGCGGCAGTACGCAATTACTATAGGCGGGACCGCAGCGGGACCGCGGCGGGACCGCAAAATGTGGGAATTCCCACGATTCCAGGTTGCAGGCGGGACCGGTCCCGCCGTCGGCGGGACCACTTTACCTGTGAATTTATAGGAGCAGGACCGCATACCCCGTTTGGGAATTATAATAATATACCAGGGGGGGTCAGGTGATGTTTTGGAGGTGGGGTGTGGGAAGATTCTTGGGGAGGTGATGTTTTGGAGGTGGGGTGTGGGAAGATTCTTGGGGAGATATCTTGTCTATCTAGCGTTGTATCCCTGGATGTCTTCTAAATGGGGTCTCTGGACCGCGCATGTCTTCCAAGCGCTTTGTCTTCGACATGGCGCTTGCAAGTCTGCGGTTTCCAGCTTTCACTCCTGCCGCGCTATGCCTTTGGCATTGGGATTTTCAGCCTTGACATGGTCTCATTCCAAGCGCTCTATGTCTTGACCATGGCGCTTGCAAGTCTGCGGTTGCCAGCTTTCCCTCCTAGTGTCCATGCCTTTGGCATGGTGCTTTCGAACCTTCACATGGCCGCTCTCACTCCAAGCGCTCTATGTCTTTGGCATGGCGCTTTCCACATAGTGCACGGCTTGACTCTACTCATGCGGGCTTGCAATTGGATGCATGCGACGTGCCAGCAGCCACGTCAAATCACTCACATCCAGCTTTCCTGCTTGTCGTAGAAGACGTCTTCGTTTCCTTTCCTGCAGGCTATGGAGTACATGTCTTTCAAAATGGGTTCAGCGTTCACATGTCCCACCTGCACTCACGAAAAGACACCGTATCCATGCATTTACATGCACTCTCCTGGTTCTGTAGTTCTTTGGTGGCTGCTGCTAAATGGCGTTTCAAATTTTTGCGCTCTTCCTTCAGCACAGCAACCCTATAAGCCGCGGCCGGTGGGGCTGCAGCTGCCGCGGCGTTTGCATCAGCAGCGGACATGGCACTCAAGGCGGGCGAACAACAGGCTTGCTCCACTCAAACTGCATGCAGTCCTCAAGATGATCCTGTGTTCTCTTTGTGCTTGCCTGGTACCTCCTTTTCACCCCTGTTCACGACCCCAGAAACATGGCTACGAGAATGTGACAAAATGGTCATGCACCGATGTACCCTGATAGTATGTCTGCCAATGTGTGCTCTGCCGCGCAATTTTTCTCCCGGCTCGCACCTCGTCACAACAGAGCCGTGTACGCGTACGCCATACGGCGTCGCTCAGGCCAGATGCTTTGCATGGCTTCTTTAGAGGGCTTGCTGCCTGGAGGCATATGCAGTGGCATATCCATAAATTTTCGCAACTCCGTATGGAGGTGCGCCGTATCGGGCGGCTTCGCCGCACCAACAGATTCAAAAGTGCGTTTCCAACTCTTGCCGGCAAAGTAGCTGGGACACTGCATGAGTTCAAAAAGCCAGGCTAACGGGTCTATCAAACCCTCACAGGAACCTGCCCTCAGTTCCTGGTACTTCCTCTTCAAATGTGTTTTCAATGGGTGGAAACCTGCTATATCTAACGGTTGGATTTTGTCTGTACATCCGGCTGGTATGTACAGGAGCTGGACACCATTGCGCCGAGCGCACACCATGGTTTCCTTTGCGAGATGTGAGGACGCAACATCCAGCAACAAGATAGGTTGAAATGGATAAGGTTTTAAGACTTTGCCTAGATCGCGCACAATCTTGGTGATGTTCTTGCAGGATGTCCAAGCACTTTTCTGACGTACTATGTGCAGCGCCGTTTGTGGCAAGCGCCGCTGGCCCCTCAGCAACTTCTGTGTCAGCTTGGTCTCAGTCCCAAAAAGGTAGTGCGGCAACTTGCCTTGAATATGCGGCGCATCACAAATGATGCTCACATAGGTCAAAGCCCCTCGCACGTCTTGTTTCCGGACAGGCATGCGAAGACTGGCATGTCGTGGCAAAGCAACGCAGCCGGGCAATTGCAGCATGGTGTAGGGAATGCTAGTTTCGTCTAAATTCAAAAACAGCGGAGTCTTGTCCACAAACTTCGTGTTCACGTAGTAGGAGAGTAACTGCCAAAAGGTTCTCACCTGACAGGGCGAAGCCGAGCAGGGAGGCTAGGAAAACATGACCACATGTGGGAGGAGGTCCGAATTGCAATGAGCTTGCCGGCCCCATTTTTGGAGCCGGAAAACGGTCGCAAAAACACGACCGTGCTTGGCGCCTTAGCCTGCACCGTGACTGGGTCCCTGTGCACTTGTGGACGTAGGACTCGGCGCCGCAGGTTCCACTTGGCTCGGAAGCGCTGCACCCATTGATTCACATGCCGGCGAGGCGGCAAACCCTCCAGGAGGCTGCCAAACCGCGCTTTCTCCCACGTGGCATAGACATCCAGCGATAGCGGTGCTACACCGACGTGGTTGCAAGCCAGAACCCAGTTGAAAGTGTTAGCCTCTGCCAGAAAAGCGGCTGCATGCCGCACTGGCCGTGCCCACGGAGTCGCGGAAGGTGAAAAAATGTGCTGCAAGTCTAAGTCTGTGGTGCTCAAAAACAAATCTTCCACCACAACCCGTGTTGTCCCTGAGGTCGGCTTGACTGCTGGCCACAGGGCAGCGAAGCGAAGCGCTAGCTCCATATTGCAGTCCGACAACACATAGACGGCAACGATCGCTTTGCAAGCAAGAGGGCTAAAACCTCCAGAGGCTGCTTCCTTCTTTGCTCGGTATCTGGCATGCTTGGCTTGCACTCCGGCCGCTCTGTTTCTGGCAAGGTCTGCTTGCAAAGTTGCAATGGTTTCTGCTAAAGCCACTGGAGTCGCCGCAGGTGCGTGAGCCATGGGGCAAGGCTGCGGCCACCTGGGTGCTGTCTTGGATGTCTTTGCATGGAAGCCTATACCCTTCTGTTGCTGGGCTGTGACTCTGTGGCATATGAATGCGAAAAATTGGTGCTGTTACAGCCATGTCCTGTGACTCATGTGGCGCTGGATCCACACCGAAGGCCCGACAGAGCTGCTGCATGCAATCTGTGAGTGATGGCTGAGCGGCGGCTGCAACAGATTCTCCATGCTGACCTAAACACAACCTCCTGGACTGCAACTCCTAGAAGGAACCCTTGCAACTCTGAGAAACAATGCACGTACAGCATGCACCCACATGGCAGAAGCACAGTATGTCTGCCAATGTGTGCTCTGCCGCGCAATTTTTCTCCCGGCTCGCACCTCGTCACAACAGAGCCGTGTACGCGTACGCCATACGGCGTCGCTCAGGCCAGATGCTTTGCATGGCTTCTTTAGAGGGCTTGCTGCCTGGAGGCATATGCAGTGGCATATCCATAAATTTTCGCAACTCCGTATGGAGGTGCGCCGTATCGGGCGGCTTCGCCGCACCAACAGATTCAAAAGTGCGTTTCCAACTCTTGCCGGCAAAGTAGCTGGGACACTGCATGAGTTCAAAAAGCCAGGCTAACGGGTCTATCAAACCCTCACAGGAACCTGCCCTCAGTTCCTGGTACTTCCTCTTCAAATGTGTTTTCAATGGGTGGAAACCTGCTATATCTAACGGTTGGATTTTGTCTGTACATCCGGCTGGTATGTACAGGAGCTGGACACCATTGCGCCGAGCGCACACCATGGTTTCCTTTGCGAGATGTGAGGACGCAACATCCAGCAACAAGATAGGTTGAAATGGATAAGGTTTTAAGACTTTGCCTAGATCGCGCACAATCTTGGTGATGTTCTTGCAGGATGTCCAAGCACTTTTCTGACGTACTATGTGCAGCGCCGTTTGTGGCAAGCGCCGCTGGCCCCTCAGCAACTTCTGTGTCAGCTTGGTCTCAGTCCCAAAAAGGTAGTGCGGCAACTTGCCTTGAATATGCGGCGCATCACAAATGATGCTCACATAGGTCAAAGCCCCTCGCACGTCTTGTTTCCGGACAGGCATGCGAAGACTGGCATGTCGTGGCAAAGCAACGCAGCCGGGCAATTGCAGCATGGTGTAGGGAATGCTAGTTTCGTCTAAATTCAAAAACAGCGGAGTCTTGTCCACAAACTTCGTGTTCACGTAGTAGGAGAGTAACTGCCAAAAGGTTCTCACCTGACAGGGCGAAGCCGAGCAGGGAGGCTAGGAAAACATGACCACATGTGGGAGGAGGTCCGAATTGCAATGAGCTTGCCCGGCCCCATTTTTGGAGCCGGAAAACGGTCGCAAAAACACGACCGTGCTTGGCGCCTTAGCCTGCACCGTGACTGGGTCCCTGTGCACTTGTGGACGTAGGACTCGGCGCCGCAGGTTCCACTTGGCTCGGAAGCGCTGCACCCATTGATTCACATGCCGGCGAGGCGGCAAACCCTCCAGGAGGCTGCCAAACCGCGCTTTCTCCCACGTGGCATAGACATCCAGCGATAGCGGTGCTACACCGACGTGGTTGCAAGCCAGAACCCAGTTGAAAGTGTTAGCCTCTGCCAGAAAAGCGGCTGCATGCCGCACTGGCCGTGCCCACGGAGTCGCGGAAGGTGAAAAAATGTGCTGCAAGTCTAAGTCTGTGGTGCTCAAAAACAAATCTTCCACCACAACCCGTGTTGTCCCTGAGGTCGGCTTGACTGCTGGCCACAGGGCAGCGAAGCGAAGCGCTAGCTCCATATTGCAGTCCGACAACACATAGACGGCAACGATCGCTTTGCAAGCAAGAGGGCTAAAACCTCCAGAGGCTGCTTCCTTCTTTGCTCGGTATCTGGCATGCTTGGCTTGCACTCCGGCCGCTCTGTTTCTGGCAAGGTCTGCTTGCAAAGTTGCAATGGTTTCTGCTAAAGCCACTGGAGTCGCCGCAGGTGCGTGAGCCATGGGGCAAGGCTGCGGCCACCTGGGTGCTGTCTTGGATGTCTTTGCATGGAAGCCTATACCCTTCTGTTGCTGGGCTGTGACTCTGTGGCATATGAATGCGAAAAATTGGTGCTGTTACAGCCATGTCCTGTGACTCATGTGGCGCTGGATCCACACCGAAGGCCCGACAGAGCTGCTGCATGCAATCTGTGAGTGATGGCTGAGCGGCGGCTGCAACAGATTCTCCATGCTGACCTAAACACAACCTCCTGGACTGCAACTCCTAGAAGGAACCCTTGCAACTTTGAGAAACAATGCACGTACAGCATGCACCCACATGGCAGAAGCACAGTATATATATACATATATATATAATTATATACACATAATAGATATCCCAATACTTGGTAGTTCACCCCAGGTATCTCAAGTGGGCTAGTTCACAGCTACAAAATTCACGGTGAACCACCTGGTGACAATTCCTTCATTTTCGGATGATCCCTGAAAGGTGCAGTTTCTAAGCACGCCACACGACATTCAAATGTCGTATGATGACCACATCTGCCAAGAATACATCAATCGGCCAAGAAAACAATAGAAGAACTATATGAAAAGCAACACATATTGTTTTGCCAGATATGGATATATAAATAACTGAATAAAACACATCCATATCACGACATCGTGTTTTTTTCCACACGATTTTGGATGCGACAGGAGCCGCGCTTCGAGCCGCTCTCGGCGAGATGGCTTGGACGGCACAGCGATGCGAAGGTGCACATGGCGCAGAGATCAGAGATATGATACCCTCCGGTAAACCAACAGTTTGCTATTGAAAATGGCCCATTTATAGTGGATTTACCATGAAAAATGGTGGTTTTCCATAGTTATGTAAACGTTTACCGGAGGGTACAACTGGTGTATCTCGATAGCAACCAGGCAGACAAGAGATTGGACATGTACCGGACATGTGGATCTCAGCCGACCAGATTTCCAACCACTAGACATGCACAAAAATGGAGATCATAACGATACCTCATGGTCGCCGCCCAATAGTTTCCAACCGGAAACCATGAATTGAAATGGCTTCGCAATTCCAGGCTGCAACTGAACGCTTGGTTGTGCTGGTAAATGTGCTCTGCGTCGCTGTTTGTGGGTAATGAACCACCTGCGATCTATGGCATTTTTGTGCGAATTACAGCTTTATGTGTTTTTTTTTAAATGCGTTTGTTGGACCTATACTGGAAGATTGTGTGTTAACCCGTTTGTAGTTGGAGTGGTGTGCAGAGTGACAAAATCATGCTGGCGTTGGTTGGCCCCACAACACCTAAAACCAAGACGGTGACCAACCACTGCATTCCAGTGTAGAAGCCGCGCGATGGGAACTGTCCTTCTTATATAGATCATACCGGTGTCGGTTGGATATCCACAACACATATCCACCAAGAAGGCGACAATCTACTGCCTTCTGTGTAGAAGCCGCGCCATGGGAGCTGTGAAGCTCGACCACTCAGATCGGGCCCAGCATCGAGCCGGCATCATGCAGCAGTTGCGACAGTTCTGGATGGACGACCATCTCTGTGATGTGGTTCTGAAGAGCCATGATGGTGCAGAGCATCGCGCTCATACGGCCGTGCTATCAGCTGCCAGCGTGTTTTTTAAGAATCTGCTGGGAGGATCGTTTCTGGAAGCAGAGAGGGTGCAACAGAAGCAGCCGGTGGAAATCGCTGCGTCCAAAGCGGCAGTGTCTGCGTTGCTGGACTACATCTATGATGGGCAGCCCGAAGTATCAGTGGAAGTTGGTCTTGAACTCCTACGACTGGCAGAGGCTTACGACCTGCCAAAGTTAGCAGGTGCGATTGAGGCAGGTATCCGTGCCTCCTTGGACGGCCGTGTTGCCCTGCAAGTTCTACAAGAAGAGCATGGCCTTCATTCTCTGAGGGTTGCATGCGAAGACAAAGTGGCAGAGGATTTTGAGACTTGCAGCCAGCACCCAGATTTTGGGAAGCTCAGTGCTAGTGTCAGCTGGCTAGAATTTTGAGGAGAGAAGATCTGGCAATCTCTCGCGAAGAAGAAGTGGTGAACGCAATATTTACTTGGAATAAAGTTTCCGAGGACGGCAATGCCTATCTGGGCATTCTGCTGCAAAATGTGCACTTCCATTCACTTTCCATTGAGAATTTGCTTTGCCTTGGCCGTACAACTCTCTCTGGTCGGAGCGGTGATGACCTTCACAGAGAAGTTGAGGATGCTTTGACCTTCCGAAAGAGGACCCAAAGTCCAGGCACTTTTCAGTCCAAGAGGCGTTGTTTGAAGCATTGGTCGCCATTTTTAGGTGCCAGCTCCGAAGCTTCAGGGCGAGAGGTGCTGCCCTTGTTATGTAACTCTTTGCGCTGGCACCAAGGTGAACTGTTTGCTACGCACTTACACGGTCGCCGCATCATTAGTTGGAAGCCCGGTGATCCTGCATCCCGCGTGCGATCTGTTGCGGGTGAAGGCGCTGCTGTCACTGGAATCAACGACTTGGGTTTTTTTTGTTATCTAGCCATCTCGCCCAGCGGGGAGGTGTTTGTGTCAGATTGGAAGAATCGGAGGCTTCTTCGGTTTCAAAACGGTTCTGGAGACGTAGTTGTTGACAACGCTGATATATCCGGACCCCTGTTTTGCTCACCCAACGGAGTGCTGTATGCATTGAGCCAGAAGGGGAGAGCAGTGGCAAAGCTGGTGGGCTCGACGCTGGAGACAGTGATTGCCTTCGAGAGTCTTCCTCCAGACATGCAGTTCTCAGCGTATCGGGTGTTTGTAACCAAGGAAGAGGTGATCTATCTTTTGGATAATCTGAATGGAAGCAAACGCATTTTGTGTATCAATCCAGCTGAGTCGTTGGAACCTGTTGTGGTGGGCCAAATCCCAACTGAGGGCCGGTCTTTTGTCACGGGCCTGTTTGTAACTGACGGTGGAGCAATTTATGTTGCTGACTGCGATCAAAGAAAGGTGTTGGCCTTCCACCCAAGCAGCCCAACTCTCACAGAAGTCTTGCAGTGTCCAGATGGATTGGACCCTGTCGCACTGCTGGTTCAGGACAGATCGCTGTATGTGAGCATGGTGACACCCCAGGTGAACGGAGAGCCCTGGACGGGGAAGGTTTACGAATATTTGTTGCCTCCTGAACTTCAGCTTCAGTCGTGAAAAAAAATCCTGTGGTTGGGGGCTTCTGGGGGGCATGGGTCAAGAGCACCTATTCACCAGGGCACCTGACCCGAGTGACTGATGTGATCTGATGCCTTCCATACTTGAGGACATCTTGGGACCCCAACATCATTTCAAAGAACCGTAACACCAAGGCGGGGCCCCCTACATAGTTTTTTGTTGGTTTATAACTTATAACTAGGTTGACTATGGTCTGTGATAGGTATGAATATACGTACGTATATATTTTATTATTATATATTATATTATATATATTATATTATATATATATTATATTTATATTTGTAGACACTGGGATCTATGAACCAACAAACAAACAAAAAACACCTTGAAGGAATCAAATTCTGGATCCCCCGCCTTAGCCAAAGACGGCCTACGTCCCAGGTATCGATCAGTGTTTTTTTTCGTAGAAATCCCTGGTTTTTCCCATCCAAATGTGTTCCTCATTACCTGTCAACCCTGGAAACCAGTTCCAGATAAATTCAGCAACCTCCAACAAAAATCATCAAAAATCATAGGATTCTTCCATCACTCACCATGATTGGCGCTTTGCAGCTGGACATGAATCACCTGGTGCAGCCTGGCCCCAGGCCACAATGTCTCCCAGCTGGAATTGTGCAGCGATGGTGCTCATTGAGTGTTTGGAAAAGTCCGCGAATGGGTCGTTGTTGGATCAGGATATTTTGACCGACAACAGATTCAAGCGCCATACAGATGGGGAGACGCCGACATACCGGAAAACAACCACATGAACACAATCTGGTGAAGAGTAGGTGAAAATGAACGTTTTTTTTTGGTCAGAATGGGGCAACATTTGATACCCTTTCGAAACATAATTGACTTCCCCAAGCTGCCCAAGATTACGGGAACGGCTTGCCAGGACCTCACAGAATCTGGGTCTGAGACAAAAGTTCGGATTTGAGACAGAAAAACAGATGGATTCCTTGGCTGGCAGCTTATGACTTGACATTCTTCCAACAGATTCTTGTGTCTCTGTCATGTTTTTTCCACCTTAAAGGGGCGATATCACAACGGCGCCACCCAAATGATGTTGCTCTGGAATGATCAGGGGTGAATCTGACGTGCACGGTGATCGGCATGGGTCGACTACTGAAGATTTTACACCATCCTTTATTTTGGGGGGTACCGGGATGCGTTCCATACCAAAAAATATCAACATAGAAGATCAGCAGATTTTGCACAACAGTCACCGTTGGGAAGGCAATACTCCATATCTATCCGTATGTTTGTTGATTGGAAAGTACACATTTTTGGCCAATACTTCCAGTTCAGGAACTACCCTCTGGTAAACTATATAACATAACTATGGAAAATCACCATTTTTAATGGGAAAACTCACTATAGATGACAATTTTCTTTAGCTTTTTGTATGTTTACCAGAGGCTATCATAAGTCGCCAACATGTCGGGTCCACCGGCTCCAGTGTCGCTCCTCACTGCTGAAAAAAACAAAGGATAGATGTTTGGTGTATAAAACGAGTATGGACAAAAGGGGATCAGAATTAGTTCACTTAGTTCACCCAGGTTCATAGTTATATGGAACATCCCCAGTTGGATTATATAATGGGTTATATAATAGTTATATAAGGGTTATTGAATGTTATTGTACTAGCCAAATACTGGGGGCGCACATGCAAGCAAGCCGTTGTATCCTTTGGCAATTGACATTTGATCTCCGTGGAATTTCAAGCTGCGATCCCCGCGTGGCCATTTTCCAGTCACTGAATCAACCATGGGCTGGGCATGTTGAGGTAATGCCTAGATTTGGCAAAATTTAGGACAAACAGAGTCATCTCGGGAACAGCCACATCTCCAAATTTGCAGGAAAGGTTATACCGTTATACCTGGTTATACCTGTGTGATTGGTGAACTGAGATTCCGCCCTTCTGTTCCCTTCTGTTCTGCACGAATCGGCACGAAGAGATTGCCTCGTCTCGCCGGACTGCGGGGACGCTGGTGTTGAATGCGGTTGGAAGCCTTGAGTCACCATTGAACATATTCTGGTTGGTGATTTGGAACCATGGAATTTTATGACTTTCCACATATTGGGAAGAATACTCCCAACTGACGAACTCATATTTTTCAGGGGGGTTTGAAACCACCAATTAGTATTTGAACATGTTTTTGAACATGTCATATTCTGTAGAGTGTCGCTTCATCGAATTCCGAGATACAGTAAGTGTTTTCACCAAAGAACAAGGGAGTATCACCAAACAATCATGAGATGTACGTATATATACAGTGTATATATATATATATAGAGTATATATATATATATACATATTAGAGTATATATGTATATATATATATATATTAATTATATATATATATAGACATGTATAATAGGAGATAGCCAAGAAAATCCTGGGATGTACTCTCTAGTACTGGTACTGCAACCTTGCAATGGACAAACTCTATCAAAGCTTTTTGTTGAGTGCCTGGTCAATGGTTATACAACCTCCGCGGAAAAAACAAATACAAATCAAGACAAGAACTCTCAAAACATCCAATAAGATCCCATTGGGGCAGTGTACGGGTATTATGTCAGTCACACACAGATGCGGGGACAAGCACATACTAACCTTGTTTTGTGTGTAGATATGTCTGGGTGACATATGAGATGCATCAAGACTACATAATGTATGGATATATATATATATGTATATATACATATATATATATATATATAATGTTTGGACATGCATCCAAATGAGAGAGTTGTTGATGATCACGGCTGGTTCGTAGATAAATTGGAGCATACCCAAGTAGAAAAACTGCTTATGATCCAGTTCCTATCCAAGATTCACATCCATTGGACATGATTGGTAGCACAGGGACCCTCAGAAGCACATCATTTTCAGGTGTGTGAGTTACAATTCAGCGGCCACACGCACACACAGTTATATCTGCATCTATAGCTATGTCTATGTCTACCTGCCTCTCTCTCTCTCTCTTTTTTTCTTTCTCTCTCCCTCTCTCTATCTCTATACACACATATTTACATAAGTTTCATGATATTTTAAACAGATGATATAGCAAAATACCATGAATACATCAACCAATAGCCAAGGAAATGACTAAACAATACACATAAAACATATCCATATCCCCAGAACATCCCAGCGTTTTTTTGGTCAAACTTTTTTTCTGGCTACGACTCCAGGAGCCAGCTGTATTCTCTTGGGATGGCTTGGATGGTGGCACGGTCGATGAAGGTGCGCTGCTTCAGCAGGGGATTTTCATCAAAACTTTGGGAATTATGGGGAGTGAAAAACACCACGAAATGGTGCATGGAGATACCAGAATTCTGATACAACTGGTGTATCTCGAAAGCAGACACGTGCCGAACGTGACACGGGTAGGAGATTGGAGATTTGCCAACAAAAATCAGGGATCTGGATGTGTTTTTTCGCAACAGGGACTGTCTACCAGGGGGATTTCAACCCGGAGATTCCAACAGATTCCACCACTGATGTGCGATCTTTGGGATAGCTTCGGTGGGGTGAAATTAACGTTTCACCACAAGGATCATGGTATAGGTCACATAGGTCACAGATATGGAGCATGAATACCTGGTCGCCCAAGCCCTAGAATCCCTTTTCAATACTGGGAAACCATCACCTTCAAGGCCTCTTCAATGGTTTTTTTTGGATGACATATCTCCAAGACATATCCAACCTATATCCTGAAATACTTGGTGAATGTCCTCAGTGCCGTTTCTATCTCATTTCGAAGCACGGCTTCATGGTGTGAATTTGTTGCATTTGTTGGAAGCATAACTGGAAGATTGAAGATTGCGTGTTCTTCACCCGTTTGTAGTTAGACTAATGTGGCGCTGGTTGGGTCCACAACACCTGTTTACCACGAAGGCGACCAACCACCGCCTTCCGGTGTCGAAGCCGCGCCATGGGAGCTGTGAAGCTTGACCACTCGGATCGGGCCCAGCATCGAGCCGGCATCATGCAGCAGTTGCGACAATTCTGGATGGACGACCATCTCTGTGATGTGGTTCTGAAGAGCCATGATGGTGCAGAGCATCGCGCCCATACGGCCGTGCTATCTGCCGCCAGCGTGTTTTTCAAGAATCTGCTGGGAGGATCGTTTCTGGAAGCAGAGAGGGTGCAACAGAAGCAGCCGGTGGAAATCGCTGCGTCCAAAGCGGCAGTGTCTGCGTTGCTGGACTACATCTACGATGGGCAGCCTGAAGTACCAGTGGAAGTTGGTCTTGAACTCCTACGACTGGCAGAGGCGTACGACCTGCCAAAGTTAGCAGGTGCGATTGAGGCAGGCATCTGCGCATGCTTGGACAGCAGTGTTGCCCTGCAAGTTCTGCAAGAAGCGCATGGCCTTCATTCATTGAGAGGTGCATGCGAAGACAAAGTGGCAGTGGACTTTGAGACTTGTAGCCAGCATCCAGATTTTTGGAAGCTCAGTGTTAGCCAGCTGGCTCGAATTTTGAAGAGGGAGGATCTGGTTATCTCTCGCGAAGAAGCTGTCGTGAAAGCGATATTTGCTTGGCTCAAGATCTCCAAGGACAGGGATGTCTTGCTGGGTGTGCTGCTGCAACATGTGCATTTCCAATCACTTTCCATTGATAATTTGTTTCGCCTTGGCCGTACAACTCTCTCTGGCCCGAGCGGCGACGACCTTCACAGAGAAGTTGAGGACGCTTTGACCTCCCGAAAGAGAACCCAAAGTCCAGGTGCCTTTCAGTCCAAGAGGCGTCGTCTCCAGCATTGGTCGCCATTTTTAGGTGCCAGTACAGCCAGCATTGAAGCTTCAGGGCGAGAGGTACTGCCCTTGTTATGTTCCTCTTTGCGCTGGCACCAAGGTGAAGTGTTTGCCGTGCACTTAGACGGTCGCCGCATCATTAGTTGGAAGCCCGGTGACCCTGCATCCCGCGTGCGACCTGTTGCAGGCGAAGGCGCTCCTGTCACTGGAATCAACGACTTCATTGACCTGGAGGACCTGGCCATTTCGCCCACCGGGGAGGTCTTCGTGGCAGATTGGCAGAATCGGAGGATTCTTCGTTTTCAAAACGGTTCTGGAGACGTAGTTGTTGGCAATGCTGATGCTGGCGCCCTGTTTTACTCGCCCAACGAAGTGCTGTACGTGGTGAGCTGGGATGGGAGAACATTGCAAAAGTTGGTTGGCTCCATGCTCGAGACTGTGATTGCCTCTGAGAGCCTTCCTCCAGACATGCAGTTCTCAGCGTTCCGGGTGTTTGTAACCAAGGAAGAGGTGATCTATCTTTTGGATAATCTGAATAATAACCGTCGCATTTTGTGTATCAATCCAGCTGAGTCGTTGGAACCTGTGGTGGTGGGCCAAATCCCAACTGAGGGCGACTCTTTCCTAACGGACCTTTTTGTAACTGACGGTGGAACAATTTATGTTGCTGCGCCGGATCAAAGAAAGGTGTTGGCCTTCCACCCAAGCAGCGCAACTTTCACGGAAGTCTTGCAGTGTCCAGATGGATTAGAGCCTGTGGCACTGTTGGCTCAGGACAGATCGCTGTATGTGGGCATGGTGACACCACAGGTGAACGGAGAGAGAAGTGGGAAACTTTACGAATATTTGTTGCCTCCTGACCTTCAGCTTCATGAGTGAAAAAACATATCGGGTTGGGGAGGGGTCATGGGTCAAGAACACCTATTCGGGAGGCGAGATTCTGACTCACACCTGGATTGGTAGGGTACAGCTCAAAGGCCAACGGCAGTATCTAACTTATGTGGCTGATGCCTCCAATACTTGGGAACATCTTGGGATACCAGCATCATTTTAAAGTAACAAGGGACTTCAAGGGACCATGGATTTTTCCATCTTTTGGATACTCCTTTACTTTGCCCTATGTGTTGTCCTTCAGGAACACGCCCGCATCTTTGATTAGTGGCTTTGCTTCAGTTTTTTCAGAGACCCATATGAAGGTTTTCCAGCCCCATATGTTTTTTCAAACAGCCCGAGTTTTTCAAAAGCACGAAAACAAGGCGATGATGAACGTTTTTCGTGTCCAAGAACGGGGGAATGTTTGATACTTCACCAACATAACGTAGGCCTGAGACACCACACCGAAGACGCAAAATAGATGGATTGCTCAGCCGCCCGGAGTTTATGGCTTGATATTCTTTCCAACAGATGCGTGCAGTTGTCTCCCTTTCATGTTTTTCACATCTCATCACTTGAAATGTGGGGTGATATGACGACATTTCCCTCCAAATCAGTTGGTTTCGCTGGAATGAATCAGGGGTGAATCTGACCTGCACGGTGTTTTGTCAATGGGTATGGCTCGACAATTGAAGATTTTGTACCATCCCCAGGTGTTCCATTTTTTACCTGCCAGCATTTGCTTCAAACCAATGAGCATAAATCCAGCAACTTCCAACAGAAACATAAGTAGGTTCTTCCATCAAATACCGTGCTTGGCCTTACCCTCCAATAAACTGGCAAAACGATATAGAAAATCCAGCAGGAAAGTAAATGAAGTAGATCCTAGTAGATCATTGTCTTGGGAAACCCATGGATTTCGATAGTTTTGGCATGTTTTTGTATGAAATCATCACCTGGCCCAGCCAGCCTGGCAGGGCAGCCTCGTCGCTGGAATCGTGCTGTAGCGATGGAAAAAGTCGCTGTTGGATCAGGAGCCCTGGGACAAAGGAACATCGATCCAGCTATCTGGGTGAATGATATTGACGCCACGACGCCACCACGTTCGGAAATCATGGTTCATACAGGTAACGATCGCAGAATGGTCTTCATCAGACCTATAGGAGACGGATGGAACTGAAAACCAGGGTGCGAGCAGTGGCACCAGATCTTTCAAATTTTGTTTGTGAAAAACATGATCTTTAGACAGGGGAATCATCCAAACATCCCACACATGGCCAACATTTTCAGTTCTGGTCAGGTCATTTGTTGGTTGTTGTCCCATTTGTTTGGTGATATCAGTTACATCCCATTTTTAACCCCATGCATTATCCGCATAGGAATATCCCGCATAGATTATCCCGCACAATACCATGCAGAAAACATTACGCAAACTCCTCACAAAGCGGTTGGTCTGCGATTAAGCCATACCTGTTGAAACCAGCCACTGAAACCGCCAATTCATCACGTCTCAGTCTTGGCTCTCAGGCCTTGTCTCACCACTTTTTTGCGTAGCTGCGCGATTTACTGATCAACCAAGTTGTTACACCCCACAGTACGCTGAAATAAGTATAATATAGTATAACCATATGGAAAATTCCTGGAAAAGAAAGTTACAATGATCATTTCCTAGGAAACGGCACCTTTTCCATACCGTTAACCCAGGGTTCATGTACAATTTAAGTATGATATCCTTAGATGATTTTCCAGCACAGTGGCACTTCAGAACTGAGCCACCACTGTTTCAAAGAGAGAACTAGTCGAGTTCCGATGTGACTCCTTTGCCTCTGAAGGGGTTAAGACCTCCCCGGATTTGGAGGCTGCCAAAATAAGCTGCCAGATTCATCTAGAACTTTAGCCACACCTCTCCCAATATCGTAGGAAGTATATCTGGGTGACACCTACTAAGACTCCACTTGGATGATCCCGATGTAGTTCTGCATCGTTGAGATTGAAGCCATGGCAGCCATGGACTGGCCTTGGGATGGGCTGGTGATGAGGAACAATCATTGCATTGGTTTGTTAGGGAAACTAAAACCGTTGAACGCCGGATTTTTTGGTAACATTTCTGAACATGTGACTTTAAATTCTCCCTTAATCGGATTCCCAGCGAAGCATTTTTTTTCCACGGAACATGGACGTATCACCAAACAATCATGAGATGTACTAGGAGATCACGAAAATCCTGGATACATAGCCTCTACTCCAACCCAATGAAGAACCTTGATTATTTTTCCTTGAACGACTGATGGAGACATGTAGCATCCCAACATATTCCGTGAAATCCTGGGGCATCTTTATGACACAGAGACTCGCACACCGACACACATACCTATCATTTTTGTTTCTATATCGCGGACTGCTTTGGGTGGCAGTGGTGCACAGCAGCGATGCAGTGCAGCCCCCGCCAAGGTCTCTGAGGTCGCATGCCGGGCGCGCAAGGTCGGAAGCCTTTCGGAACTTTGTCTGACCCGCGGCCGAAAGACAGCGAGAAGCCAAACTGCGCAGCATGGTTGAGTTTGTACAACATGCTAGTCCATCTGCAGGCAGTATCAAACCGGCTTCAGGCTTACGTATGCCCTTCAAAATATGGTGTTCCAAGCCTAGGATTTGGAGGCCTTTTCCAAAAACAAAACGAATCACCTGAATCATAGCAGCAAGAGTGGGTTTCAACAAGACCGCACTGTAGGGCTTCAAATCCCATCGTAATGTGCTGGTGTTCCAAAAAAGGAAGGGCAAATTGATTTCATATATGCACCAAATTGCAATCTCTACGAAACTAACCGGTGCAAACGAGTCAGCTGATGACTCAATGTGAAAAACCACATCAAAAAGTGCACAAACAAATTCCATGGGATACTTCAACTCTACATCTGGTGAACTGCGCTGAGCAACCCAACTGATGGGCAAAGCGTCTGAAAGCGCCATCGAAATGCCCAATTCTTGCCATTGAAAAGATTCACTAAGAGTCAAGTCCACTACTTCTGCCTCAGCGGTCTTAGCATCTGCAACTTGGAAGTAAAATCTCCTGAGAAGACGAAGTCGTTGAGACCAGAGGGCAAAGTGCTGCTGAGCGTCTGTCTTCAGGCGCTGATAGTCCATGCTGGGAGACACATTGGCGTAGACCGCAAGGGCATCTGCTATGTCATTCCAAGTCGCCTGCCACTCCTCCTGATCTGAAGTGCAAAGGGTTGCATCGAGATGTGATGGAGTCCAGCAGGCACAGAAGTTGCCTTCAGGGATATCTGCCAACAGAGATTCGACTTGTTGCCAAAGATCATGGTTGTCACATCGTGCTCCATGTAGCACCCAACTGCCGTCTTGTAGGGCCACAATGCCATCCACTGTTGACTTCGAATCACTCCGAAGGCAAACTTCCACCTGGTACTGGATGGCCCACTTAAGCGCAGCAATGGCACCACATAGTTCAGCTCGAGGAATGCTCTGCGCTTCGCCATGCAGCTGGCCCGAGCCAATTGGTTGCCCCGTAGTGGCGTTGACTAAAGACCATGCCCCAACCCCCAACATTTTTGGGGTGTGGGGTAAAAACGAATCATCAGAAAAAACATGTTGCAAACCGATCATTTTTGTTTCAATAGGCATGGCGCAGATGAGACTTAAGACAGTACTTTGGAACATACGGAGAGAGTTATTGCCACGGATGGTTCACCCAGGACTGGCACAGGGACCCACCAATTCACAGCCTTATGGTATGCGAATTATTTGAAGGCCACACTCGTAGATATATCTGTACCTATATCTATGTCTACCTCTCTCCCTCTCTATACATATACAGATTTACATGTATGATTGAAGAAACACATCAATAGGTACATAAACACAGAATATAGTATACAGTACTAATATAAATAACTTTATATATATATAAATACATACATGTACACATAAATACATATCCCTATACTTGGTAGTTCACCCCAGTTACAAAATTCACGGTGATCCAAACTGCTGACAATTCCTTCATTTTCGGATGATCCCTGAAAGGTGCAGTTTCTAAGCACGCCACACGACATCCAAATGTCGTATGATGACCTGTAGGGTTATGAATACATCAATCGGCCAAGAAAACAATGAAGAAATAAATGAAAAGCAACACATCCATATTTCCATGACACAGATTTTTTCCCTACATCCCAGAGCTACATATAACTACACCCATATCACAACATCGTGCTTTTTTCCACACGATTTTGGATGCGACAGGAGCCGCGCTGTTTTTTCGGCTCTCGGCGAGATGGCTTGGACGGCACAGCGATGCCAAGGTGCACATGGCGCATAGAGAGATCAGAGATATGATACCCTCCGGTAAACAAACAGTTTGCTGTTGAACATGGCCCGTTTATAGTTGATTTACCCATGAAAAATGGTGATTTTCCATAGTTGTGTAAACGTTTACCGGAGGGTACAACTGGTGTATCTCGGAAAAAGCAACCACGGAGACACGGGAACTTGGACATATGCCAACAAAAATCAGAGATCTGGATTCGTTTTTGCAACGACTGTACCAGTGTGGACCTCAGCCGACCAGATTTCGAACATTTTCTAACCACTGTCACCAGACATGTACAATTTCACAATGGAAATGGATCATTAATGGAGACCAACAGTTTCCAATCGGAAACCATGAATTTCATGGCTTCCCAAATTGTTGTAGGTTGCAATTGAACGCTTGGTTGTGCTCTGCGTCGCTGTTTGTGGGTAAAGAACCAACTGCGATCTATGGCATTTTTGTGCGAATTACAGCTTTATGTGTTTTTTTTTTTATGCCTTTGTTGGACCTACACTGGAAGATTGTGTGTGAACCCGTTTGTAGTTGGAGTGGTGTGCAGAGTGACAAAATCATGCTGGCGTTGGTTGGCCCCACAACACCTACAAACAAGACGGTGACCAACCACTGCATTCCAGTGTAGAAGCCGCGCGATGGGAACTGTCCTTGTTATATAGATCATACCGGTGTCGGTTGGATATCCACAACACATATCCACCAAGAAGGCGACAATCTACTGCCTTCTGTCTAGAAGCCGCGCCATGGGAGCTGTGAAGCTTGACCACTCGGATCGGGCCCAGCATCGAGCCGGCATCATGCAGCAGTTGCGACAATTCTGGATGGACGACCATCTCTGTGATGTGGTTCTGAAGAGCCATGATGGTGCAGAGCATCGCGCCCATACGGCCGTGCTATCAGCTGCCAGCGTGTTTTTTAAGAATCTGCTGGGTGGGTCGTTTCTGGAAGCAGAGAGGGTGCAACAGAAGCAGCCAGTGGAAATCGCTGCGTCCAAAGAGGCAGTGTCTGCGTTGCTAGATTACATCTACGATGGGCAGTCCGAAGTACCAGTGGAAGTTGGTCTTGAACTCCTACGACTGGCAGAGGCTTACGACCTGCCAAAGTTAGCAGGTGAAATTGAGGCAGGTATTGTTGCCTGCTCGGACAGCAGTGTCGCCCTGCAAGTTCTACAAGAAGCGCATGGCTTTCATTCATTGAGAGCTGCTTGCGAGGATAAAGTTGCTGAAGAGTTTGAGACTTGTAGCCAGCATCCAGATTTTGGGAAGCTTAGTGCTAGTCAGCTGGCTCGAATTTTGAGGAGGGAAGATCTGGCTATCTATCGCGAAGAAGAAGTGGTGAACGCAATATTTACTTGGAATAGACATTCCAAGGACGGACATGCCTTTTTGGGCATCTTGCTGCAACATGTACATTTCCATTCACTTTCCATTGAGAATTTGCTTTGCCTTGGCCGTGCAACACTCTCCGGTACCAGCGGTGACGACCTTCACAGAGAAGTTCAGGACGCTTGGGCTTCGCGCAAGAGAACCCAAAGTTCAGGTACCTTTCAGTCGAAGAGGTGGTGGCTCCAGCATTGGTCACCAATTTTGGGTGCTAGCTGTGCCAGAATTGAAGCTTCAGGGCAAGAGGTACTGCCCTTGTTATGTAAGTCTTTGTGCTGGCACCAAGGTGAACTGTTTGCTGCGCACTGTGGGGGTCACCGCATCGTTAGTTGGAAGCCTGGTGAACCTTCAACCTGCGTGCGAAGTGTTGCAGGTGGAGGTGCCACTGTGGCTGGAATCAATGACTTAGGATCTATGTTTGACTTGGCCATCTCGCCCAGCGGTGAGATGTTTGTGGCAGATTGGCAGAATCGGAGGCTTCTTCGGTTTCAAAACGGTTCTGGAGACTTAGTTGTTGGCAACACTGATGCTGGCGCCCTGTTTTGCTCGCCCAACGGGGTTCTGTATGCATTGCGCCAGAATGGGAGAGCAGTGGCAAAGCTGGCGGGCTCCACGCTCGAGATTGTGATTGCATCCGAGAGCCTTCCGGCAGACATGAAGTTCGATGCGAGCCGGTTGTTTGTAACGAAGGAAGAGGTGATCTATCTCTTGGATAATCTGAATAATAACCGTCGCATTCTGTGCATCAATCCAGCTGAGTCGTTGGAACCTGTTGTGGTGGGCCAAATCCCAACTGAGGGCCGGTCTTTCCTCACGGACCTGTTTGTGACTGACGGTGGAACAATTTATGTTGCGGCCGGGGATCAAAGAAAGGTGCTTGCCTTCCACCCAAGCAGCCCAACTTTCACAGAAGTCTTGCAGTGCCCAGATGGATTTCACCCTTTCGCACTGTTGGTTCAGGACAGGTCCTTGTATGTGAACATGCTGGCGCGGAGGTTGGATGCACAGTCCCCGGACACTGGGGGGCTTTACGAATATTGGTTACCTCCGGAGCTTCAGCTGTGAAAACAAGTCCTGCGGTGCCAGGGGGCTTCCAGGGGGCATTGGTTTGGTAGGGCATGTTGGCCGACTGATGTCGCCAATGCCTCCTAACAATTTCAAAGAACAGGAACAAGGAACCATGGATTCTTCCATTGATCGACTCATATTGTGAACCCCCTTTACTTTACCCTATGTTTTTCCCTCGCCAGGAAAACACCCACATCATTGATCAGTGGGTCTGTTTTCAGTTTTTCAGAAATACATGATTTTTCCCACATGTGTTTCTGGTTACCCACCAACATTTCCTTTACCAATTCTGGAGGATAAATCCACCTCCAAAAAGCAATTCATGAGATGTACTAGGAGATCACGAAAATCCTTGGGATCAATGGGAATTCCAGGATCCTAAAATGGAGGTACTGTACCATATAAGGCCATATTTTGATGGTATATTCCCTTACATAGGCCTTACATAGGCCTTATATATGGTAGATACCTCCAATCAATCGGTTCCTGAAATGACCATTGATGGAATACTCTCTGGTACTCCGATCGATGATTTTCATTGATGTTCCTTCAACGACTGATCGATGGCTAAATATGATATCCAAGATGCACGTCCACAGATATGGTTGGTACAGGGACCTCCCAAAAAGCACCTCGCATGTATGAAATGTCTTTATCGTATCAATATCTATCACTTCTACGTCTGCCCCTCGCTCTCTTTATTGTATATACATGTTTCATCATGTTTCCATAAATCAATAAACAAATAAAGCGCGGGGGAAACAAACAAAATGAACACATTGAAGTTTAGAGATCCCCACACTCAAAAGGTTTCTCCAGGGCGGGTTAGTTCACCCCAGCCATACCTGGACTAAGCCTATTGGGTGAACTAAGCCACAATTCCTGTGAACCATCAAGCAATCATGTTTATTCTTTGGATAAGATCCCTGAAGATGGCAAATAGTTTCTGAGTGGCGTATATGCCACAAAACAGCCAAATCTTGTACGTGATTATAACCAAAGGTTATGAATACATCAAGAGGTAAAGAAAGGATCACTAAAGCAATATACATATCCAAGAGGTAAAGAAAGGATCACTAAAGCAATATACATATCCAAATGTCATCAAATGTCTTCCCATTCTTTTAGATATATACTGTCCACCCATACCCATTGGTGGGGGCTGACCAACGCTGCACCATACATATCCAAATGTCTTGACATTCTTTTAATCCCCGCAACATCCCATATTTTGTTCACCAACCAATTTTTGGATCCGGCAGGAGCCACGGCTGTCGAGCTCTCGGCGAGCTTTGGACGGTGGCAACAGCGATGCCCAAGGTGCGCGGCTGCCGTTTTTGGCAAAACATGGTGAGTTCCCGGGGCAAAACACGGGTGGATTTCACCGAGAAAACGGTGGATTTGAACGGTTTTCACCTGCAAACAGTGGGGATTTGGGGAGCTTAAGACCTTAATCACCAAATGGCATGGAGATATCAGAGATATGATAGGTCTGGAAGGTATGGCATACCGGAATTGAAACGAAGGTATCACTACAACATCAGCAGACATGGTGAGAGACACCATATGCCAGGAAAATTCGGGAATCCCAACCACTGAACGTTTGTGATCTTCCGGGTGATTTTAGCCTTAAATACGAGACGAAAGTGGTATTTCACGAAAGCATCCAGGGGCACAATTTTCAATACTGGGAAAGTATCAACTGCATGGCCCCTTCAACCGTTTTCGATGACATATTCAGACAGTTTCAGAATGTATATTTGCAACGTTTTGTTCTGAAATCATGCGGGTTGCAACTGAAAGCTTGGTGAATGTGGTCAACGTAGCTGTTTCAAGCTTTGGATGTTCAGCCCACTCTGCAGTGGCTACCAGCTTCACTACACTGTTGCCAGCTATAGCCTGTGGGCCTGTGGGATTGATCAACGGCAGAATCGGCATTGTACACGATTTCCGGAGCGACCTTTTGAGTGCCATGGGAGCTGTGAAGCTCGAACACTCAGACCGGGCCCAGCATCGGGCCGGCATCATGCAGCAGTTGCGACAATTCTGGATGGACGACCATCTCTGTGATGTGGTTCTGAAGAGCCATGATGGTGCAGAGCATCGCGCCCATACGGCCGTGCTATCAGCTGCCAGCGTGTTTTTTAAGAATCTGCTGGGAGGATCGTTTCTGGAAGCAGAGAGGGTGCAACAGAAGCAGCCAGTGGAAATCGCTGCGTCCAAAGCGGCGTTGTCTGCATTGCTGGACTACATCTATGATGGGCAGCCTGAAGTGCCAGTGGAAGTTGGTCTAGAAGTCCTACGACTGGCAGAGGCTTACGACCTGCCAAAGCTAGCAGGTGAAATTGAGGCTGGCATCCGTGCCTGCTTGGACAGCAGTGTTGCCCTGCAAGTTCTGCAAGAAGCGCATGGACTACATTCTTTGAGAGCTGCATGCGAGGATAAGGTTGCTGAAGAGTTTGAGACTTGCAGCCAGCATCCAGATTTTGGGAAGCTTACTGCAAGTCAGCTGGCCCGAATTTTGAAAAGAGAAGATCTGGGTGTCTCACGGGAAGAGGCAGTGGTGAATGCATTATTTACCTGGAACAAAGTTTCCAAGGACGGACATGCCTTTCTGGGCGTGCTGCTGCAACATGTACATTTCCAATCACTATCCTTTGAGAATTTGCTTCGCCTTGGCCACACAACTCTCTCTGGTTCCAGTGGTGACGACCTGCACCGGGAAGTTGAGGGCGCATTGACCTCCCGAACGAGAAGCCAAAGTCCAGGTGCATTTCAGTCCAAGAGGCGTCGTCTCCAGAATTGGTCACCATTTTTTGGTGCCAGCGCCGAAGCTTCAGGGCGAGAGGTACTGTCCTTGGGATGTGGGTCTTTGCGCTGGCACCAAGGTGAACTTTTTGCTGTGCGGCATCACCGCATCGTTAGCTGGAAACCCGGTGACCCTGCAACCTCTGTGAGACCTGTTGTGGGTGAAGGCGCTGCTGTCACTGGAATCAACGACTTGGGATCTTCTTGTTATCTAGCCATCTCGCCCAGCGGGGAGATGTTTGTGTCAGATTGGCAGCATCGGAGGCTTCTTCGGTTTCAAAATGGTTCTGGAGACGTAGTTGTTGGCAACGCTGATGCTAGCGCCCTGTTTTACTCGCCCAGCGGGGTGCTGTATGTGGTGAGCCGCAGTGGGAGAACATTGCAAAAGTTGGTCGGCTCCACGCTCGAGACTGTGATTGCCTCCGAGAGCCTTCCTCCAGACATGCAGTTCTCAGCGTTCCGGGTGTTTGTAACCAAGGAAGAGGTGATCTATCTTTTGGACAGTCCGACTCGAAATTCACGCATTTTGTGCATCAATCCAGCTGAGTCGTTGGAACCTGTTGTGGTGGGCCAAATCCAAACTGAGGGCCGGTCTGTCCTGACGGACCTGTTTGTAACTGACGGTGGAACAATCTATGTTGCTGAGTTGATTCAAAGAAAGGTGTTGGCCTTCCACCCAAGCAGCGAAACTTTCACGGAAGTCTTGCAGTGTCCAGATGGATTACAGCCTGTGGCACTGTTGGTTCAGGACAGATCCTTGTATCTGAGCATGTTACCGCCTCCTTTGGCAACACGGGGCGGGAGGGTTTGCGAATATTTGTTACCTCCTGAGCTTCAGCTTCACTGAAAAAAGTCTTGCGGCTGGGGGCCAAGGCCAAGAAGTGGGTGACTGATGTGGCTGATTTTTCCATTGATCGACTCAAATCGATTCAAATTGTGGATCCCCCTGTAGCATCATGTAGCCATTTTTATCCGAACGTTGTCCTTCCAAGATGACCACCTCGTTGATCAATGTGTCCGTGTGTTAAGGGCAGAGTTTTCCCATCCATTTTTTCCCTTTTGCCAACATTTCCCTCAAACCCTTGGGAAATGGACCCACCTCCAGCAAAAAGATCCGTTTCTTCCATCAACCACCATGGTGTTTGGCTGGTACCCCATAAAAACCTAGCATAGATATGGAACATCCACCCTGAGAGTAGATCATGTCCGAACAGAAAGCCTATGAATTTCCATAGATTTCCAAAGCTTTTGTATGTCGGAGCAGGTTTGCCCATGGCGATGCTCGTCGAGTGAAGCCAAGGAAAAAACTCCGCGGCTCGCTGCTAGGCTTTGACCTCTTGGGGAGCCAAGAGCCATCAAGATGGGGAGAGCTGATAAAACTTGAAAGAACATGAAAAAAACGTGGTGAAGGGTAGGCAAAAATAAAAGGTTTTCGTTTTAAGATTTTTTATGGGCCACATCTTTTTTGCGCACTTAGATTGCCTTCTGCAGGGTACCTAAGGTTATGGCTGTGGTCTGAGTCCAGAATGGGTTGAATCGGTATAAAAGAAGGACCTCACCGACAGAAATATGGGTCAGAGACAACACACCCAGAACTTTTTCGTCAAAAATGGATCAGTGGTCCAGCTCGGAATTTATGAGCTAAGAATTGAAGATTTTGCATCATCCATTTCCTGGGGATACCGGGATGTCTTTTCCATGTGCTAATATGGGCATGAACAAATCACCATATTTCACAGCGAAAACATGTTTTGGACAGACTTTTTACTATACCCATGTTGGTTATACTATATTATACTGTTAGTTGATGGGAGGGTACCCAATTTTGATCCACATCCACATGAGCCAAGGTTTGATGTCTTCCAACCGAAATCCTTGAGCAGATTGTTGGAGATCTTTAGGGGACACTCTTAGAAGTTGATATGCCTCACTGCGGCCTCACCACGATCCATAGTATAGAGGGCAATCATGGATCATTCCAAAATTGCGAAAATGGTCAATACTTTCAACTTAGGAAATTTAGTAATTTCATTTCATTTGCCATTGTTGCTTCATATCTATCCCATAGAATATCTGCATCAGATGTTGGTAAACCCTTGGAGATTTCCCATGGATTTCACCACGTCGCCGGTCTTGGCTCCAGTGCAGCTCCTGTCTCACCACTGAAGCTGCAAACATCAGATAGATCCAGGATGATCCAGGTATAAAAGGAGTTTCGTGGGGATATCACGGGGCAGGAACTACTTAGTTCTTAGTGTACCCAGGTACATGTCTATGGAATATTCCCAGTGTTATTTTTAACCAAATACTCACAGGGGTGCACATCCAAGAAAGCCGTTTGTATCCTTTGGTCATTGAGGAAACGTCCGTTCCGAAGTGTTTTTTCCCGTCGCAATCTTCGAAAAGGCACCGAATCAATCGGCTGGGCGCCTGTGAAGGAACGCCCAAGGGAGAGGCTGGCGATGAGTAGCAGACAATGATTGGATGGTTGGACACCTTGTTTTTTGCGCTGCATTTCTGGAATATTTGACTGAATTTTGGCCATAACAGGTATTTGAACATGCCAAATTCTTGTAGATTGTCCATCAAGAGTTCGAGAGAAACACTTTTCACCAAGGAAAACCAAACAATCATGAGATGTAATAGGAGAGAACCAACAAAAGTAGGACATGACATAACTAAAAAAATCATCAACATACACTCTGGTCCTCCAACCTTGCACCGCCATAGAGGATTTTCCTTGAGCGCCTGGGGCATGGTTACATAAATCAATAGAATATCTCCCCAACCATCATGTGAGATATTGTTTTATTTCAGATATATCCGCACAGGTGAGATATGAGACATACAAACATACTCAGGAAATGCTTGGACCAGCATCCCAAGGAGAAAGTTGTTGATAATTACGGTTGGTCTACCCTATTCTGTATCTGTATATACATGTAAATATTATATGAACATGTGTGTATATGTATTTAATTGTATATATATATATATACACATACATGCATACATATATGTATATGTCTACGTCTCCCCGCCTCTCTCTCTCTCTCTAGATGCACATTTTTACATGAATCAATAAATGGATCAATGGGCAAATAAATGCATAAATAACTAATGCAAATAAAAACACCATATATACAAAAAAACATCACAACACACATCCCTACATGCCATATCCCTACATCCCATACTTTTTTTGGATACGACTGCAGGAACCGGCCGTTTTCTGCTCGATGGCTTGGACGTAGCACTTCGCGATGCCGTGATGAGGTGCGAACCGTTTTTCATTGGCAAAAAATGGTGAGTTAATACAGAAAAGTGGGGATTTCTCCCGAGCAAAACCATGGATTTAACATGATTTAAGTGATTAAACCTACACAAATCGGGGATTTCTTATGATTTCGTCAGCAACAGGAATGGGGTTGCTGATTTTGATGGTGGATTTTATGCGCTTTGTACCAGATAGGCGATTGAGTCGATCAGAATGGTCATTGGAACCAAACAACCGAGGACTTTGCCTAGAAATTGCTGGTTTTTCTTCCATGATGGCAACTTTTTTCACCACGTCATGACGAAGGCTCAATCCTGTGATCCAGCACTGTGTGACCTAGCTATTCACCGGGATTCCACCCATATATCGACGAAACATGAACGATGGAATTTTAACATGTGGAACAACCCACCGATCATTTTCTTGGGGCACAGCTGGTACTCGGTACTCAGCACTGGCTTGGTTGATTTCAATGAATTTCAATAGATATTGTTGGGGTTAAAAAGCAACGTCTCTGGTGATCAAAAGATCTAATTCTATCTAATTCTTAGATTTGCTCGATCATCTGGGGCGTTAACGCCGCAAGTCCATGGGTCGATATTCCAAATTTGAGCACCGAGACTTCTTGGGATGTTGACATCGCACCATACCTTGCCTTCGGGTTCAAGCACCCATGGGATTTGACACAGATGATGATTTTGAGGATTGAGTGTTCTTAATCCATTTGTAGTCAGAGTCATGTGCAAAGTGACTAGATCATGCCGGCGTGTCAGTTGGGTATCCACAATACCTATCACCAAGAAGGCGACCAACCACCGCCTTTCGGTGTAGCCATGGGAGCTGTGAAGCTCGACCACTCAGATCCGGCCCAGCATCGGGCCGGCATCATGCAGCAGTTGCGACAGTTCTGGATGGACGACCATCTCTGTGATGTGGTTCTGAAGAGCCATGATGGTGCAGAGCATCGCGCCCACACGGCCGTGCTATCTGCCGCCAGCGCGTTTTTCAAGAATCTGCTGGGTGTGTCGTTTCTGGAAGCAGAGAGGGTGCAACAGAAGCAGCCGGTGGAAATCGCTGCGTCCAAAGCGGCAGTGTTGGCATTGCTGGACTACATCTATGATGGACAGCCTGAAGCATCAGTGGAAGTTGGTCTTGAACTCCTACGACTGGCAGAGGCTTACGACCTGCCACAGTTAGCAGGTGAAATTGAGGCAGGTATCCGTGCCTGCTTGGACAGCAGTGTCGCCCTGCAAGTTCTACAAGAAGCGCATGGCCTTCATTCTTTGAGAGTTGCATGCGAAGACAAAGTGGCCGAGGATTTTGAGACTTGCAGCCAGCGCCCAGATTTTGGGAAGCTTGGTGCTAGTCAGCTGGCTAGAATTTTGAAGAGAGAAGATCTGGGTGTCTCACGGGAAGAGGCAGTGGTGAATGCATTATTTACCTGGAACAAAGTTTCCAAGGACGGACATGCTTCTTTGGGCGTGCTGCTGCAACATGTAGATTTCAATTCACTATCCATTGAGAATTTGCTTTCCCTTAGTCGTACAAGTCTCTCCGGTCAAAGTGGTGATGACCTTCACAGAGAAGTTGAGGACGTTTTGATCTTTCGAAAGAGGACCCAAAGTCCAGCCACTTTTCAGTCCAAGAGGCGTTGTCTCCAGCATTGGTCTCCATTTTTAGGTGCCAGCACTGAAGCTTCAGGGCGAGAGGTACTGCCCTTTCCATGTAACTCTTTGCGCTGGCACCAAGGTGAACTGTTTGCTGCGCACTTTGGGGGTCGCCGCATCATTAGTTGGAGCCCGGTGACCCTGCATCCCGCGTGCGACCTGTTGCAGGCGAAGGCGCTGCTGTCACCGGAATCAACGACTTGGGACCTATGCTTGACCTGGCCATTTCGCCCAGCGGGGAGGTCTTCGTGGCAGATTGGCTGAAACGAAGAATCCTCCGTTTCAGTCAATCTGCCACGAAGACCTCGTTTTCAAAACGGTTCTGGGGGCGTAGTTGTTGACAACGCTGATATATCCGGACCCCTGTTTTGCTCGCCCAACGAAGTGCTGTACGTGGTGAGCGGGGATGAGAGAACATTGCAAAAGTTGGTTGGCTCCACGCTCGAGACTGTGATTGCCTCCGAGAGCCTTCCTCCAGACATGCAGTTCTCAGCGTATCGGGTGTTTGTAACCAAGGAAGAGGTGATCTATTTTATAGACAATCTTAATAACAACCGTCGCATTTTGTGCATCAATCCAGCTGAGTCGTTGGAACCTGTGATGGTGGTGGCGGCCCAAATCCAAACTGAGGGCCCGTCTTTTCTACGTGACCTGTTTGTAACTGACGGTGGAACAATCTATGTTGCTGAGCTGAATCAAAGAAAGGTGTTTGCCTTCCACCCGGATAGCCAAACTTTCACAGAAGTCTTGCAGTGCCCAGATGGATTGCGCCCTTTCGCACTGTTGGTTCAGGGCAGATCCTTGTATGTGGGCATGTATGAGCCCACAAGGGGCGGGAGGGTTTGCGAATATTTGTTACCTCCTGAGCTTCAGCTTCACTGAAAAAAGTCTTGCGGCTGGGGGCCAAGGCCAAGAAGTGGGTGACTGATGTGGCTGATTTTTCCATTGATCGACTCAAATCGATTCAAATTGTGGATCCCTCTGTAGCAATTTTATCCGAACGTTGTCCTTCCAAGATGACCACCTCGTTGATCAATGTGTCCGTGTGTGTTAGGGGCAGAGTTTTCCCATCCATTTTTTCCCTTTTGCCAACATTTCCCTCAAACCCTTGGGAAATGGACCCACCTCCAGCAAAAAGATCCGTTTCTTCCATCAACCACCATGGTGTTTGGCTGGTACCCGATAAAAACCCAGCATAGATTGGAACATCCACCCTGAGAGTAGATCATTTCCGAACAGAAAGCCCATGGTTTCCATAGATTTCCAAAGCTTTTGTATGTCGGAGCAGGTTTGCCCATGGCGATGCTCGAGTGAAGCCAAGGAAAAAACTCCGCGGGTCGCTGCTAGGCTTTGACCTCTTGGGGAGCCAAGAGCCATCATGATGGGGAGAGCTGATAAAACTTGAAAGAACATGAAAGAAACCTGGTGAAGGGTAGGCAAAAATAAAAGGTTTTCGTTTTATTTAATATTTTTAGTGGGCCACATTTTATTACGCACTTAGATTGCCTTCTGCAGGGTACCTAAGGTTATGGCTGTGGTCTGAGTTCAGAATGGGTTTGAAGAGCCTACCACTGACAGTTGAATCGGTATAAAAGAAGGACCTCACCGATAGAAATACGGGGGGACAACAAACCCAGAACTTTTTCGTACAAAAAAATGGATCAGTGGCCCGGCTCGGAATTTATGGGCTAAGAATTGAGGATTTTGCATCATCCATTTCCTGGGGATACCGGGATGTCTTTTCCATGTGCTAATATGGGCATGAAAAAATCACCATATTTCACAGCGAAAACATGTTTTGGACAGACTTTTTACTTTACCCATGTTGGTTATACTGTTCGTTGATGGGAGGGTACCCAATTTTGACCCACATCCACATGAGCCAAGGTTTGATGTCTTCCAACCGAAATCCTTGAGCAGATTGTTGGAGATCCTTAGGGGACACTCTAGAAGTTGATATGCCTCACTGCGACCTCACCATGATCCATAGTATAGAGGGCAATCATCGATCATTCCAAAATTTCGAAAATGGTCAATACTTTCAACTTAGGAAATTTAATGAGTTAATTTCATTTGCCATTGGTGCTTAATATCTATCCCATGGCATATATCTCCATCAGATGATGGTAAGCCGTTGGAGATTTCCCATGGAATTCACCACGTCGCCGGTCTTGGCTCCAATGCAGCTCCTGTCTCACCACTGAAGCTGCAAACATCAGATAGATCCAGGATGATCCAGGTAGAAAAGGAGTTTCGTGGGGATATCACGGGGCAGGAACTACTTAGTTCTTAGTGTACCCAGGTACATGTCTATGGAATATTCCCAGTGTTATTTTTTTTTACCAAATACTCACTGGGGTGCACATCCAAGAAAGCCGTTTATATCCTTTGGTCATTGAGGAAACGTTCGTTCCGAAGTGTTTTTTCCCGTCGCAATCTTCGGGCACCGAATGAACCGGCTGGGCGCCTTTGAAGGAACGCCCAAGGGTGGAGAGGCTGGCGATGAGTAGCAGACAATGATTGGTTTGTCCAGGAAATCTAGGGGTTGGATGGTTGGACACCTTGTTTTTTGTGCTACATTTTTGCAATATTTGACTGAATTTTGGCCATAACAGGTATTTGAAAATGCCAAATTCTTGTAGATTGTCCATCAAGAGTTCGAGAGAAAAATAAATCACCAAGGAAAATGAGAGGATCACCACACAATCATGAGATGTAATAGGAGAGAACCAACAAAAGTACTAGATAACCAATAAAATCTTCAACATACACTCTGGTCCTCCAACCTTGCACCGCCATAGAGGATTTTCCTTGAGCGCCTGGGTCATGGTTACATAGTGTTACATAAACAGTATGAACACACATAAATCAATAGAATATCTCCCCAACCATCCCAGCATATAGCTGTGATATTGTTTTATTTGAGATATATTCGCACAGGTGAGATATGAGACATACAACAAACATACTCAGGAAATGCTTGGACCAGCATCCCAATGAGAAAGTTGTTGATAATTACGGTTGGTCTACCCTATTCTGTATCTGTATATATGTTTGTATATTATATAATTATATATACACGTACATGTGTAAATATATATATACATGTGATTATATAAATATATATATATATAGATACGTATTGCATATATGTATTATATACATGTATATAAATATTTGTATATGAATATGTGTTACATATATCTATATGTCTACGTCTCCCCGCCTCTCTCTCTCTCTAGATGCACATTTTTACATGAATCAATAGATCAATGGGCAAATGAATGCATGACTAATGTAAAGTAAATAAAATCAACATATTCAAAAAACATCACAACACATATCCCTACATCCCATACGTTTTATGGATACGACTGCAGGAACCGGCCGTTTTCTGCTCGATGCCTTGGACGTAGCACTTCGCGATGCCGTGATGAGGTGCGAACCGTTTTTCATGGGCCAAAAATGGTGAGTTAATACAGAAAAGTGGGGATTTCTCCCGAGCAAAACCATGGATTTAAGATGATTTAAGTGATTAAACCTACACAAATCGGGGATTTCTTATGATTTCGTCAGCAACAGGAATGGGGTTGCTGATTTTGATGGTGGACATGCTTTTTTTAACCAGATAGGCGATTGAGTCGATCAGAATGGTCATTGGAACCGAAAAACCGAGGACTTCGCCTAGAAATTGCTGGTTTTTCTTCCATGACGAAGGCTCAATCCTGTGATCCAGCACTGTGTGACCTAGCTATTCACCGGGATTCCACCCATATATCGACGAAACATGAACGATGGAATTTTAACAGGTGGAACAACCCACCATTGATCGTTTTCTTGGGGTTTTCCCATGTCGACATCTGCAGACGGCACAGCTGGTACTCAGCACTGGGTTGGGAATTTGCGGCAGCATTTCAATGAATTTCAATAGATATTGTTGGGGTTCAATTTTGCAACGTCTCTGGTGATCAAAAGATCTAATTCCAAGATTTGCTCGATCATCTGGGACGTTAACGCCGCAAGTCCATGTGTGGGTCGATATTCCAAATTTGAGCACCGAGACTTCTTGGGATGTTGACATCATGGAACCATACCTTGCCTTCGGGTTCAAGCAACCAGGGGATTTGACACAGAGATGATGGTTGTGATGGAGGATTGAGTGTTCTTAATCCATTTGTTGTCAGAGTCATGTGCAAAGTGACTAGATCATGCTAGTGTCAGTTGGGTATCCACAACACCTATCACCAAGAAGGCGACCAACCACCGCCTTTCGGTGTAGCCATGGGAGCTGTGAAGTTTGAACACTCAGATCGGGCCCAGCATCGGACCGGCATCATGCAGCAGTTGCGACAGTTCTGGATGGACGACCATCTCTGTGATGTGGTTCTGAAGAGCCATGATGGTGCAGAGCATCGCGCCCACACGGCCGTGCTATCTGCCGCCAGCGCGTTTTTCAAGAATCTGCTGGGTGGATCGTTTCTGGAAGCAGAGAGGGTGCAACAGAAGCAGCCGGTGGAAATCGCTGCGTCCAAAGCGGCAGTGTCTGCATTGCTGGACTACATCTATGATGGACAGCCTGAAGTGCCAGTGAAGTTGGTCTTGAACTCCTACGACTGGCAGAGGCTTACGACCTGCCACAGTTAGCAGGTGAAATTGAGGCAGGTATCCGTGCCTGCTTGGACAGCAGTGTCGCCCTGCAAGTTCTACAAGAAGCGCATGGCCTTCATTCTTTGAGAGTTGCATGCGAAGACAAAGTGGCCGAGGATTTTGAGACTTGCAGCCAGCACCCAGATTTTGGGAAGCTTGGTGCTAGTCAGCTGGCTAGAATTTTGAAGAGAGAAGATCTGGGTGTCTCACGGGAAGAGGCAGTGGTGAATGCATTATTAACCTGGAACAAAGTTTCCAAGGACGGACATGCTTCTTTGGGCGTGCTGCTGCAACATGTAGATTTCAATTCACTATCCATTGAGAATTTGCTTTCCCTTAGTCGTACAAGTCTCTCCGGTCAAAGTGGTGATGACCTTCACAGAGAAGTTGAGGACGCTTTGATCTTTCGAAAGAGGACCCAAAGTCCAGGCACTTTTCAGTCCAAGAGGCGTTGTCTCCAGCATTGGTCGCCATTTTTAGGTGCCAGCACCGAAGCTTCAGGGCGAGAGGTACTGTTCTTGGGATGTAGGTCTTTGCGCTGGCACCAAGGTGAACTGTTTGCTACGCACTTAGAGGGTCGCCGCATCATTGGTTAGAAGCCCGGTGACCCTGCATCCCGCGTGCGACCTGTTGCAGGCGAAGGCGCTGCTGTCACTGGAATCAACGACTTGGGAATTGAATTCTTGTTGTCCATCTCGCCCAGCGGGGAGGTGTTTGTGTCAGATTACAGGAATCGGAGACTTCTTCGTTTTCAAAACGGTTCTGGAGACGTAGTTGTTGACAACGTTGATATAGGACCCCTGTTTTGCTCGCCCAGCAGGGTGCTGTATGTGGTGAGCTGGGATGGGAGAACATTGCAAAAGTTGGTGGGCTCCACGCTCGAGACTGTGATTGCGTCCGAGAGTCTTCCTCCAGACATGCAGTTCTCAGCGTATCGGGTGTTTGTAACAAAGGAAGAGGCGATCTATCTTTTGGATACTCTGATTCTGAATGAACATCGTCGCATTTTGTGTATCAATCCAGCTGAGTCGTTGGAACCTGTGGTGGTGGGCCAAATCCCAACTGAGGGCCGGTCTTTCCTCACGGACCTGTTTGTAACTGACGGTGGAACAATCTATGTTGCTGACTTTATTCAAAGAAAGGTGTTTGCCTTCCACCCAAGCAGCCCAACTTTCACAGACGTCTTGCAGTGCCCAGATGGATTGCAGCCTTGGGCACTGTTGGTTCAGGACAGATCGCTGTATGTGAGCATGGTGACACCCCAGGTGAACGGAGAGAGAAGTGGGAAACTTTACGAATATTTGTTACCTCCTGAGCTTCAGCTTCACTGAAAAAAACTCCTGCGGTGCCAGGGGGCCAAGGCCAAGAAGTGGGTGACTCACATTGATTCAAATTGTGGATCTCCCTGTAGCCATTTTTATTTTACGTTGTCCTTCCAAGATGACCACCTCGTTGATCAATGTGTCCGTGTGTGTTAGGGCCAGAGTTTTCCCATCCATTTTTTACCTTTTGCCAACATTTCCCTCAAACCCTTGGGAAATGGACCCACCTCCAGCAAAAAGATCCGTTTCTTCCATCAACCACCATGGTGTTTGGCTAGTACCCGATAAAAACTAGCATAGATTGGAACATCCACCCTGAGAGTAGATCATTTCCGAACAGAAAGCCCATGGATTTCCATAGATTTCCAAAGCTTTTGTATGTCGGTCCAGGTTTGCCCATGGCGATGCTCGTCGAGTGAAGCCAAGGAAAAAACTCCGCGGGTCGCTGCTAGGCTTTGACCTCTTGGGGAGCTAAGAGCCATCAAGATGGGGAGAGCTGAAAAAACTTGAAAGGACAGAGAAACGTGGTGAAGGGTAGGCAAAAATAAAAGGTTTTCATTTTAATATTTCTAATGGGCCACATTTTATTACGCACTTAGATTGCCTTCTGCAGGGTACCTAAGGTTATGGCTGTGGTCTGAGTTCAGAATGGGTTTGAAAAGCCCACTGACGGTTGAATCGGTATAAAAGAAGGACCTCACCGATAGAAATATGGGGCGACAACAAACCCAGAACTTTTTCGTCAAAAATGGATCAGTTGCCCGGCTCGGAATTTATGGGCTAAGAATTGAAGATTTTGCATCATCCATTTCCTGGGGATACCGGGATGTCTTTTCCATGTGCTAATATGGGCACCATAGTTCACAGCGAAAACATGTTTTGGACAGACTTTTTACTATACCCATGTTGGTTATACTGTGTTATACTGTTAGTTGATGGGAGGGTACCCAAATTTGATCCATATCCACATGAACGAAGGTTTGATGTCTTCCAACCGAAATCCTTGAGCAGATTGTTGGAGATCTTTAGGGGACACTCTAGAATCTAGAAGTTGATATGCCTCACTGCGACCTCACCATGATCCATAGTATAGAGGGCAATCATGGATCATTCCAAAATTTCGAAAATGGTCAATACTTTCAACTTAGGAAATTTAGCAATTTAATTTAATTTGCCATTGTTGCTTAATATCTATCCCATAGAATATATCTCCATCAGATGATGGTAAACCCTTGGAGATTTCCCATGGAATTCACCACGTCGCCGGTCTTGGCTCCAGTGCAGCTCCTGTCTCACCACTGAAGCTGCAAACATCAGATAGATCCAGGATGATCCAGGTATAAAAGGAGTTTCGTGGGGATATCACGGGACAGGAACTACTTAGTTCTTAGTGCACCCAGTTACATGTCTATGGAATATTCCCAGGGTTATTTTTAACCACATACTCACTGGGGTGCACATCCAAGAAAGCCGTTTGTATCCTTTGGTCATTGAGGAAACTTCCGTTCCGAAGTGTTTTTTCCCGTCGCAATCTTCGGGCACTGAATGAACCGCCCAGGGGTTGGACACATTGTCTTTTGTGCTGCGTTTCTGCAATATTTGACTGAATTTGGCCATAACAGGTATTTGAACATGCCAAATTCTTGTAGATTGTCCATCAAGAGTTCGAGAGAAACAAGATAACCAAGGAAAATCTTCAACATACACTCTGGTCCTCCAACCTTGCACCGCCATAGAGGATTTTCCTTGAGCGCCTGGGTCATGGTTACATAATGTTACATAAACAGTATGAACACACATAAATCAATAGAATATCTCCCCAACCATCCCAGCATATAGCTGTGATATAGTTTTATTTGAGATATATTCGCACAGGTGAGATATGAGACATACAACAAACATACTCAGGAAATGCTTGGACCAGCATCCCAATGAGAAAGTTGTTGATAATTACGGTTGGTCTACCCTATTCTGTATCTGTATATATGTTTGTATATTATATAATTATATATACACGTACATGTGTAAATATATATATATGTATAGATATATACATGTAATATATATATATATAGATACGTATTACATATATGTATTATATACATGTATATAAACATTTGTATATGAATATGTGTTACATATATCTATATGTCTACGTCTCCCCGCCTCTCTCTCTCTCTAGATGCACATTTTTACATGAATCAATAAATGGATCAATGGGCAAATGAATGCATGACTAATGTAAATAAAATAAACATATTCAAAAAACATCACAACACATATCCCTACATCCCATACCTTTTTTTGGATACGACTGCAGGAGCCGGCCGTTTTCTGCTCGATGGCTTGGACGTAGCACTTCGTGATGCCGTGATGAGGTGCGCGCCGTTTTTCATAGGCAAAAAATGGTGAGTTAATACAAAAAAGTGGGGATTTCTCCAGAGCAAAAACGTGGATGTAAGATGATTTAAGTGAATAAACCTACACAAATTGGGGATTTCTTATGATTTCGTCAGCAGCAGGAATGGGGTTGCTGATTTTGATGGTGGAAATGCGTTTTTAACCAGATAGGCGATTGAGTCGATCAGAATGGTCATTGGAACCCAAAAAACCAGGACTTCGCCTACAAATTGCTGTTTTTTCTTCCATGACGAAGGCTCAATCCTAACGGTGATCCAACTTGTGTGACCTAGCTATTCACCGGGATTCCACCCATATATCGACGAAACATGAACGATGGAATTTTAACATGTGGAACAACCCGCCATTGATCGTTTTCTTGGGGTTTTCCCATGTCGACATCTGCATTGAGACGGCACAGCTGGTACTCAGCACTGGCTTGGTTGGGTTGGGAATTTGCGGCAGCATTTCAATAAACAAATCAATCAACGCATAGATATTGTTGGGGTTTGCAACGTCTCTGGTGATCAAAAGATCTAATTCCAAGATTTGCTCGATCATCTGCGGCGTTAACGCCGCAAGTCCACATGTGGGTCGATATTCCAGATTTGAGCACCGAGACTTCTTGGGATGTTGACATCGAACCATACCTTGCCTTCGGGTTCAAGCACCCATGGGATTTGACACAGATGGTTGTGAGGATTGAGTGTTCTTAATCCATTTGTCGTCAGAGTCATGTGCAAAGTGACTAGATCATGCCGGCGTGTCAGTTGGGTATCCACAACATCACCAAGAAGGCGACCAAGCACCGCCTTTCGGTGTAGCCATGGGAGCTGTAAAGCTCGAACACTCAGATCGGGCCCAGCATCGGGCCGGCATCATGCAGCAGTTGCGACAGTTCTGGATGGACGACCATCTCTGTGATGTGGTGCTGAAGAGCCATGATGGTGCAGAGCATCGCGCCCACACGGCCGTGCTATCTGCCGCCAGCGCGTTTTTCAAGAATCTGCTGCGTGGGTCGTTTCTGGAAGCAGAGAGGGTGCAACAGAAGCAGCCGGTGGAAATCGCTGCGTCCAAAGCGGCAGTGTCTGCGTTGCTGGACTACATCTATGATGGGCAGCCTCAAGTATCAGTGGAAGTTGGTCTTGAACTCCTACGACTGGCAGAGGCTTACGACCTGCCAAAGTTAGCAGGTGTGATTGAGGCAGGTATCCGTGCCTCCTTGGACGGCCGTGTTGCCCTGCAAGTTCTACAAGAAGAGCATGGCCTTCATTCTCTGAGGGTTGCATGCGAAGACAAAGTGGCAGAGGATTTTGAGACTTGCAGCCAGCACCCAGATTTTGGGAAGCTCAGTGCTAGTCAGCTGGCTAGAATTTTGAGGAGAGAAGATCTGGCAATCTCTCGCGAAGAAGAAGTGGTGAACGCAATATTTACTTGGAATAAAGTTTCCGAGGACGGCAATGCCTATCTGGGCATTCTGCTGCAAAATGTGCACTTCCATTCACTTTCCATTGAGAATTTGCTTTGCCTTGGCCGTACAACTCTCTCTGGTCGGAGCGGTGATGACCTTCACAGAGAAGTTGAGGATGCTTTGGCCTTCCGAAAGAGGACCCAAAGTCCAGGCACTTTTCAGTCCAAGAGGCGTTGTCTCCAGCATTGGTCGCCATTTTTAGGTGCCAGCTCCGAAGCTTCAGGGCGAGAGGTACTGCCCTTGTTATGTAACTCTTTGCGCTGGCACCAAGGTGAACTGTTTGCTACGCACTTAGAGGGTCGCCGCATCATTAGTTGGAAGCCCGGTGACCCTGCATCCCGCGTGCGACCTGTTGCAGGCGAAGGCGCTGCTGCCACTGGAATCAACGACTTGGGACCTATGCTTGACCTGGCCATCTCGCCCAACGGGGAGGTGTTTGTGTCAGATTGGCAGAATCGGAGACTTCTTCGTTTTCAAAACGGTTCTGGAGACGTAGTTGTTGGCAACACTGATGCAACGGTCCTGTTTTACTCGCCCAGTGGTGTGCTGTACGCGCTGGATGGGAGAACATTGCAAAAGTTGGTTGGCTCCACGCTCGAGACTGTGATTGCCTCCGAGAGTCTTCCTCCAGACAAGCAGTTCAAAGCGAGAAGGGTGTTTGTAACAAAGGAAGAGGCGATCTATCTTCTGGATAGACTGAATGAAAACCGCCGCATTTTGTGCATCAATCCAGCGGAGTCGTTGGAACCTGTTGTGGTGGGCCAACTGCCAACTGAGGGTGTCCTGACGGACTTGTTTGCAAGTGACAGTGGAACAATCTATGTTGCTGAGAAATACCAAAGAACGGTGTTGGCCTTCCACCCAAGCAGCGAAACTTTCACAGAAGTCTTGCAGTGTCCGGATGGATTTCACCCTGCCGCACTGCTGGTTCAGGACAGATCCTTGTATGTGAGCATGTATGAGCCCACATTGAGCGGGAGGGTTTGCGAATATTTGTTACCTCCTGAGCTTCAGCTTCACTGAAAAAAAATCCTGCAGTGCCAGGGGGCCAAGGCCAAGAAGTGGGTGACTGATGTGGCTGATTTTTCCATTGATCGACTCAAATCGATGCAAATTGTGGATCCCCCTGTAGCATCATGTAGCTATTTTTATCCGAACGTTGTCCTTCCAAGATGACCACCTTGTTGATCAATGTGTCCGTGTGTGTTAGGGGCAGAGTTTTCCCATCCATCTTTTTCCGATGCTATGTCTACCTGCCTCTCTCTCTCTCTTTTTTTTCTTTCTCTCTCCCTCTCTCTATCTCTATACACACATATTTACATAAGTTTCATGATATTTTCAACAGATGATATAGCAAAATACCATGAATACATCAGTAGCCAAGGAAATGACTAAACAATACACATAAAACATATCCATATCATTCCATATCCCCAGAACATCCCAGCGTTTTTTTGGTCAAACTTTTTTTTTGGCTACGACTCCAGGAGCCAGCTGTATTCTCTTGGGATTGCTTGGATGGTGGCACGGTCATCGATTAAGGTGCGCTGCTTCAGCAGGGGATTTTCATCAAAACTTTGGGATTTCGGGAGTGAAAAACACCACGAAATGGTGCATGGAGATACCAGAATTCTGATACAACTGATGTATCTCGAAAGCAGCAACAGACACGTGTCGACACGGGTAGGAGATTGGAGATTTGCCAACAAAAATCAGAGATCTGGATGTGTTTTTTCGCAACAGGGACTGTCTCCGTACCAGGATTTCACCCGATTCCAACAGATTTCACCACTGATGTGCGATCACCACAAGGATAGCTTCGGTGGGGTGAAATGGACGTTTCACCAAAAGGATCATGGTATAGGTCCTGTATAGGTCACATAGGTCACAGATATGGAGCATGAATGCCTGGTCGCCCAAGCCCTAGAATCACTTTTCAATACTGGGAAACCATCTTCAAGGCCTCTTCAATCGTTTTTTTTGATGACATATCTCCAAAATATATCCAACCTATATCCTGAAATACTTGGTGAATGTCCTCAGCGCAGTTTCTATGTCATTTCGAAGCACGGCTTCATGGTGTGAATTTGTTGCATTTGTTGGAAGCATTACTGGAAGATTGAAGATGGCGTGTTCTTCACCTGTTTGTAGTTAGACTAATGTGGCATTGGTTGGGTCCACAACACCTGTTTACCAAGAAGGCGACCAACCACCGCCTTCCGGTGTCGAAGCCGCGCCATGGGAGCTGTGAAGCTTGACCACTCAGATCCGGCCCAGCATCGAGCCAGCATCATGCATCAGTTGCGACAGTTCTGGATGGACGACCATCTCTGTGATGTGGTTCTGAAGAGCCATGATGGTGCAGAGCATCGCGCCCACACGGCCGTGCTTTCTGCTGCCAGCGTGCCTTTCAAGACAATGTTAGGTGGATCGTTTCTGGAAGCAGAGAGGGTGCAACAGAAGCAACCAGTGGAAATCGCTGCATCCAAAGCGGCAGTGTCTGCATTGCTGGACTACATCTATGATGGACAGCCTGAAGTGCCAGTGGAAGTTGGTCTTGAACTCCTACGACTGGCAGAGGCTTACGACCTGCGAAAGTTAGCAGGTGAAATTGAGGCAGGTATCCTTGCCTCCTTGGACGGCCGCGTTGCCCTGCAAGTTCTACAAGAAGAGCATGGCCTTCATTCTTTGAGAGTTGCATGCGAAGACAAAGTGGCCGAGGATTTTGAGACTTGCAGCCAGCACCCAGATTTTGGGAAGCTTGGTGCTAGTCAGCTGGCTAGAATTTTGAGGAGAGAAGATCTGGGAATCTCTCGCGAAGAAGAAGTGGTGAATGCAATATTTACTTGGAATAAAGTTTCCAAGGACGGACATGCCTATCTGGGCATGCTGCTGCAAAATGTGCACTTCCATTCACTTTCCATTGAGAATTTGCTTCGCCTTGGCCGTACAACTCTCTCTGGTCGGAGTGGTGATGACCTTCACAGAGAAGTTGAGGATGCTTTGACCTTCCGAAAGAGGACCCAAAGTCTAGGTGCCTTTCAGTCCAAGAGGCGTCGTCTCCAGCATTGGTCCCCATTTTTAGGCGCCAGCACTGAAGCTTCAGGGCGAGAGGTACTGCCCTTTCCATGTTTGTCTTTGTGCTGGCACCAAGGTGAACTGTTTGCTGCGCACTTACGCGGTCACCGCATCGTTAGTTGGAAGCCTGGAGACCATGCATCCCGCGTGCGACCTGTTGCAGGCGAAGGCGCTGCTGCCACTGGAATCAACGACTTGGGGTCTTCTTGTTTGTTGTCCATCTCGCCCAGCGGGGAGGTGTTTGTGTCAGATTTGCAGAATTCGAGGCTTCTTCGTTTTCAAAACGGTTTTGGAGACGTAGTTGTTGACAACGCTGATATAGGACCCCTGTTTTGCTCACCCAACGACGTGCTGTATGCATTGAGCCAGAATGGGAGAGCAGTGGCACAGCTGGTGGGCTCGACGCTGGAGACAGTGATTGCCTCCGAGAGCCTTCCGGCAGACATGCAGTTCTCAGCGTGGCGGGTGTTTGTAACAAAGGAAGACGTGATCTATCTTTTGGATAATCACGAAAGGTAGCGTCAGCTACCTGAGTTCTCCGTGCTTCAGCACAAGCTTAGGGGGTATTGGGGGGCCAGCCCACGGAATTCATGGAATTCTCGCCGTTATGTATTGGATATCAATTATAAGGGGGGGGGGTGAAGAGGGGCCCTAGCGTCTACTTCAAGATCAGCTAAGGCGTCTTCCCCAATGACAGCACTCTTTTACTCTCAGCCTGTTGCCGGTCAGTGCTTGTCTACAGGGTTACTCTATATACCTCTTTCTTGAGCCTTGAGGGCGCATATAAATGTGCTCAATACTCATGCATGTACCTATGTAGGTATTAGGTCGAAACAAAAACACAGGCACAAATTCAAAAGCAATGAGTAGAGCACTACGCCTTGCCGTACCCAATTGGTATTAAGAGTATCTTCCTGACTTCTCTACACAATGGCAAATAGCAAAAGAAACCGGAGTTACGCAGTGGCTTCGAATTGAAAAACACGTGAAAGCAGCGAATGTCCTAAGGACATGTCGAAAAAGAACAGCGGATTCGCTAATTTTTCCAGTAGTGACCAATGGTGCTTCGCGCACGGTCTCTCCACAGGCAAAATGCCTCGCTCTACCGGTGAAAGTTCGAATTGAAAAGTTCGGGTTCGCAAGATTCAGAAACTCAGGTCATACAAAAACAATTGACCAGATCACGAAATAAACGGAAATAGCGGATCTCCAAAGTTGCTCATTCAAGCAAACAATGGACTGAAATCGAAGTTGGTAAATTTTTGAAGTTCGCTCCATTCGGAGTGGTCTGCTCGCCGGATGATTCATGGAGATAAATGTATATAGTATCTCTATTTACAAGAGTCTCTATTTTACATTAAATTGAAGTTCAGACACTTGTGGCATTATCTCTATCTAAAAGAGTATATGCCATCTGTGTGAAATAAGTTGAACGCACAGAAAAACTGTACACGGCTTCTCATGCTGTGTTATCTTCAATTAAAGAAGTGTACACTCACTCATCGCCACTCACTTGATCTCCATGGTCTGGACGCTGAAGATGAGGATCCACCCCACTCTGTGTTGCCCTGATACGTCGATGCTTGATCTTCATATGCCTTTCTCTTTTTCTCCTTCTGTCTTTCCTTTCTTGAATCAGCATACTGCTTCTTCTTGTAGGCCTGTTTGTAATGATGTCGTTCATTCCATGACATATCAGAAGGATCAAGATGGATAAGAATTGGATTATGAGCATCGCGATCATTTGGAGCAACCATGAAGATGTTGTGATCACCATGTAAGCAAGTTTCATTTACCTTGAAGTAAAATTCACCCACATAGTTCATGTGATCTTCATCCTCAAAGTCTTCTGGGTGTTCCTCACACATCAAACGTGAATGACCCCACTCAACAACTGTTAACATACAACAATCACCTTTACCATTTGTCTTGTTCATGAGCTCGTCGGTGTATGTTGCTGTTGTAATGCCATCCAAGTGCGTTGCAAGAAAATCCAAGTCACGATAACTGCAAGAAATGAAATGCTTGACCCTGATTGGAGGGCAAGTTGGATCAAAATTCTTGCGCATGGCTTGTGTTGCAACACCTACCATTCTGTTAATCCAGAATTGGATAAGGCTGTGTTGATATGTAGGGACACCTGGAGATTTTGGTGTGCTGTAATAGCATGCCTTGTTTCCATCACCTGCGATGAAGTCAACTTGATATCTGGCACACTCAAAAGCCATAACAGCTAAGCACTCACCAACAATCCCAGCAGAGTCTGATGCATACTTCTGTCCGACGTGATAAACGCACACACGTGTCATTCTCATCCTAGCTCTTGTCAAGTCAACAATCTCATCTGTATCTCGATCCTTTGTCTTTCCCCAAGATACTTCAAAGATTGCCCATGAGACTTGTCGAACTCGTGTGTCGTTGTCATCTGTGTGATATCCAGCAATTTGCTTGATATAGCCATCCTTTCCAAGGCGAGCTGCCACCATCAAGTCATGATAGTCATTGAAGCAAGTTTTAAAGTCAACCTCGTCGAGTCTTTCTCTGTGAGGATACAACGAACCAGCCTCGCAATTCATGAAAAGATGTCCTCCAAAGTTCTTGATGACATTGATGAAGTAATTGTTGAACTGTGATTTGGTTTCATCAAATTTTTCATGATCCTCATCGATAGTGTAGTCAATGTGTGGAATGAATTGTTGAAATCTTTCTGGAACCGGGCATTTTTCAAATCTGTTTCTGCACCAGTTTCCCAAATTCCAAAACATTGCTGTTATCTGTGGAGAGGATCTGTATGGAAATTCAGCATCCTTGTACGTTGGGTCTGATAGGCCTCCACCTAAATACCTGTAAGCCAAGCTATGCAAGATCATACAGTAAGGCAAGACCTTGTGGTCCTCAACGTAATCTTGGAGTACCCTTGTGAGATTTCCAAAATCGTCATCAATCCTCTTTTCTGCTTCTTTTGAGGATCTTTCTGCTTTGTCTTGATGAAGAGGATGCATCCTTGGATCACTACAACCATATTCAATGCGCTGATTAAGTTCTTGTAATTCTAGTTGTGGATCCTGATTCTTGTGTCTGGCAATGTACTCAACCATCAACTGGTCATCTGTAAGATGATACCAAAAATCATGATGTGGAGACATGGTCTTCCTGTACTTAACATGCCAAAACATATGTCGATGCTTCGAAGACGCTGGATAACCTTTGTTGTAAAATCCTGCCCATTCACCATGGTAACCATCTGAAAAACAATCCTTCAATTTTCGAAAAACTGAATCATCTTCGTTTCCAGTGATATCTTGACCATAGTAAAGTCGAACTGCAGGTTTCACTTCAGGAGCTGTCTCATCATCTTGAATGTCTGTCTTCTTCTCCCCTGATTCCTCCTTTTCTGAGGAGCGTTCAGGTGGAGCTGATTCCTCTTTCTCTGAAGAGCCTTCAGCTGGGACATGTGGCTCCTGTGTGTCTTTTTCTTCTTCTTTTTCTTCGACAGCAATCTCCTCTTCTTCATCCTTTTCTTTCTCTTGTCCTTCTTCTGGTTTGACAAAACTTTCCTTGATCTTTCGTTGAACATTCTGATTGCACATACTGATCCATTTCAATGTACACTCAACCAATTTGTCATCATCAGTTTCCAAAATGATATGTTTGTCCTCAATGTTCAAACTTTCAATGGTATGCTTGTACTCAGGATCACCTGCGCCTGGTCTTTGAAGATCTGGAAGTGGAGTGTCTGGATCATCGTCCACCATCTGAGGATCCTCTGCTCCAAAGAAATTTTCTGCGCCAAGGTGTTCATTGTCCTTGAGAACTTTGTCAATATCCAGTTTGAACTCATAGTACTTATCGTAAGAGATCTCATAACCCATCATAGGTGCATACTGCTCCATAAATGTTGAAAAAGAAGCATCTGATAATGCCGACATCATCAACCATAATGAGAAGAAGCTTATGTCACCACGTTCAAGGGGTCGACTTCCTTCAAGATCATCTTCTGTGAGGATTGTTTGGCCTTGGAGTGTAATATCATGGAGGATCTGTCTGTGCTCTGGTTTGAGTTGCCTGACTAAGAACAGTCCCTGTCGATCTTCCATATTTCTTCGAGGATTTGCATCAGGTAATACCTCACTTTCTTGTTGTGGTTGTGTTTCCTCTCTTTCTTGAGAGCATACACCTTCTTCCTCTCTTTCCTGAGAGCCTGATGCCTTTTCCTCCTCTTTCCTGACAAAAACTTGTAGTCTTGGCAAAAACTCCAAATCATCTTCAGCATCATCATCATCGTGACCTTCCATGTCCACATTCTGTTGCTCTGATCCTGGGATGTGAGCGATCTTGTCCTTTCCAGCTACCCAGATGTAGCCATCGAGCTTTGTAGATGTGTGGAAGTCACCTGAACCGCATTCCCTGACCTTTGTCCTTGCTCTTGCAGATTGATGGAATGCTTCATGCTGAAAGAATTGATTGTAGGCATGTTCAACAAAGAATCTGTAGGATTGAGCTGTCAATTCCTTTCTGCTATCCACAAATTGTCGAAGCTTGTTCAAAGCAAAAACTGTGAAATGGCTGAAGCTAGCAGGTGCTTCATCTTCATACAGATCGATTGCCATGATCATCATCTTTGTGGAAAACGAGAAATGCCGTTCAGGTTCAGGGATGACTGTTCTCTTGTTCATGGGAACTGTAATTCCTTGGATAGTCATGTCATACCCATGTGTGTTCAACTCCAGTGCATCCAAAATGTTACCATCACGGTCCTTCTTTCTCCTGCAGAAATCTCCCCAGAGTTTGTTGTTCTCTCTAATGAACTGATCAAGATGCTTAGTGTAAAAGACAAAGACTGCTTCTGAGAGATACTCCATGTCCTTCTGTATTGCTAAGTCTCTTTCGTATAGCAAGAACTTCTCTCTCCATTCGTCTCTGTTGATACTGTGTCTGTCTTCCCAACCTGTTGGGGCAGTTTGACCTCGCATCCAGTCTGTCCAATATTGTCGACAAGAGTTCAAATAACCTTCCATGGCTTCAATATTTTGCTCCTTATGGAAGTGTGCCAACATGCGTCCAATTTCCCAAGCTCTTGTGAAGAGTAGGCATTGATGTCCTGTCCATGGTAATTTTTCCCAATCTGAGCGAGTGATTGATTGTCTACGAAGTGCTATCTTTTGTGAAGAGAGTAGTAGGTTCCATTCACGCAGAACTATCACTTTTTCTCCTGAGGAGTTCTTGATGAGTTCACCGCTCTCTTCTCTTGCACAGACAATACCTGCCTCATACAGGACCCAGGGATTCGATGCAGAAATTGAACTTTTGGTAGCCTGTTCTACCACAGGGTCTTCAATATCATCTGGTGGATCTTCTGCTTCCCAGAGATTGACAGCCTCTTCACCCATTGGGTCGTCATGGACGTCCACTGATGGCTCCTCTTGTTGATTGTCTTGAGCATCTTGTTGAGGATCATCATGTTGTGGTGATTCTGGACTTCCTGATGAGGAGCGTTGTTGCTCCCATGCATCTTGAGGTTCCTCTCTTTCTTGAGAGCGTCCTCTTCTTGATGGCTGTTCATATGGATTTTCCATGGGTTCATCAACCTGCGCAGATACCTCTCTTTCTTGAGAGCCTTCTGCTGCAGATACCTCTCTTTCTCGAGAGCCTTCTGCTGCTGCACCATAGATTGATTCCACAATCGGGTCAAAATCATTCTCGTTGCATAGTGGTGTACCAAAAACTAATCTTCCATAGTTTTGTGGAACTTGCTGACCCATGAACTCCCATGCTGTGATTCTGACTTCCTCAGGAATGTCTTGTCCAGGAATAAATGTTGTACCTTTCTCCTTCATGACATGGTTCCATGTTGTGTTGGTGTGCCATGAACCACCTGTAACCGATGGAGGTAGAGAATGGCCACGTCCTTGATGAACAACGTTACATGCAATGGTAGGGAGTTGTTCCTTGACATGGAGGTACTGGAAAGGAATGTCACCATGAAATAAAATGACACCATTCTTTGTCAGATAGAGTTGGTTGTCCACAATAAAACTTGGATCCAACACGAGGTACACTGGTCGCCTATAGTTTCTTGGAGGCTTCGTGCCCTCTGCCATCCTTATGTAGCCCTGACCATTGTCATTGTGGTACATGAAGTGAACTGCATCCCTTCTGCCTTTTCCACTTCCTTTCACAAAGGTCTTCAGGCCTGATTGTTGAATGGAATCTAAATTCATGTAATCAGTGACATGAAAAATCCAGCCCAAACTCATAGCCTCATCATATGTCAGTTGGTGGTGTGCCACAGTGGGATCGACAACTTGGTTGCTATGTCCTTGAAAAGCACCAAGACGAACGTCGAATGGATACTCTGCCATTGAGCTATATGGGTACCACTGCCATCTCATGGAGATCTCAACAAAGAAACGTTGTTTTGGATTACACAGTAACATAGCAGCAAAATCTGCTCCAGACATGTGATATTCCTTTGGATTGTCTCCTTGCATCTGATCAAACAGTAAGGAAATGTTCATAGCTCCACTGGCAGTGAATAACGTTTTGTCTCTGCAATGTCTCAACACATTGGATAGCCTCTTGCTACATGACATATAATAACTTCTCCTTGATGAGCTAGTCATGTCCACGTGGAAATCATTGCATCGTTCATCAAACCAGTTTTCTTCTGCCTGAGTTGTAAAGCCACAGAGATACTTCAGAAAACTTGAAGTCCATTTCAAAGATTCATCAAATTCTCCATGACTAGTTCCCCAGTGCAAAATCCAAGCTATTGCGTCCATGAACATTTCATGTCTGTCAGTTGGTCTCATGTTGTGTGGACCCATCAATGTATGTAAATTGCGCTCTCTCTTCTTCCTCACTTGCTCGTGAGCCTGAAACCAATCTGTTTGGCGCCTGTAATCATAGCAAAATGATAAATGATCCTCATTGGGTAATGTCGATGGTGTTCGAAATTGGTCAGCTGGGATTTCCTCTGATCTTCTCAGAGCATATCCATCAGCTGAATGTCTTCGACTAAAATCATAGCTTTGATGTTCTTGACCTCGAGTGTTCGATTGTGCCTGATCACTAGATGCTGCGGCTGAGGCCCTGTTCCACCGGCTAGAGCTCGACATGTTGAAGAAACAGTGCGATCCTCGAGACTCTGCCTTTTGAGCCGCAGGCACAAATTCAAAAAATAGTCAAGAATCCCTCAAGGTGTCACCTAACAGAAATACATCATGTCTGAAATCAACATGACTGCAAACTGTTGGCAACCATGACCTGAGGTAAGCCTTGTGTTCCAGTAATGATCTGAATGGTGGATGAGCATCAACTTCCTTAAGAACACCTTGTCGAACAGCATCAATAAGATTCTGAGGATTGGCAGACTTCTTGGTCAAACAATCGGCTAAACACCATTGAGTTCTGATATGTGACAAGTCAGCAATGGAACCTGAACATGCTTCTTTCCTAAGCATCTGAATCATATGAATGGTCTCTTGTTGTTCAGGAACATGAGTAGTGCTGGCAGTAGTCACAAGATTGTTTGCATCAGTCCTCATATGAATCTCACTTGAAAGTCCAGTGATGTCCTTGATCAGTCCTCTCAACATTTGACATGTACCATAACACTTCATGAGTGCATACAACTCTGCAACAGTTGTGCTCAACGTGGTACGTTTGATTTTGGTTGATTCAAAGAAAATAAGAGAACCTCTGGTGTTTTTGCTCTTTTCCTTTCTCGGTTCAGCCATGAAAATAACCATTGCGCGCTGTGAGGATTTGTCGCTGTTGTTCCTAAACGCTGCATCTGGCATTGCAACTAATCTAGGATCACCTTGCAGTGGCCAGAACATAAGTTCCATCGGGTCACCTACAATTTGCCTGCAAAGTTTGTTCAGCGTTTTGCAATCACCTATGGTGGGGGAAGCAGCGGCAGAAGCACAACGTGAAAACTGATAACATGACTGAAATTGGGTTCTTGATTGTAACCAGTTGATACTACCTAAGAGTGATCTGTAGGCAGTGTGGAGATCTTTGTCACATTTGTCTTCATCCTTCAAACCTTTTGGTATGACAACCTCAGTAAGTTCACTGACGCAAAGTGATTGTTCAACAGTGATATGTGATTTCTTCTTGGTCTTCTCATCAATGATCCATTTCACACGTTGACCAGTGAACATCAAATCATTCACATCTTCATGACCAATCTTGAATTGTGACTTGACAACTTTCTTGAACTTCTCCAGAAACTCTGGAGTTCCTGTAATGAACAAGTCGTCAACATGCAAACAACACATGCCAATAGGTTTTCTTCCCTTGGCATTACTGCCATTCACAGGGTCCATGAAGTGTTCCAAGAGTTGTTCAACAATCTCTGGTGTCAACTGTGGTGTCGTGGCAAGATAAGTACGCTCTGAAGGTAAGAAGACTGAAACAAGTACTTCAGCTTCTTCTTCCAAACTTGTGGAAACATTGTCCTTGTTCATGTCATGATTCATCTCAAGCAACCACCAAACTCCTTTCCTCTTCACAATAGAAGTTCTCAAGTGAAACTTCTTTCGATCATAATGTGAATCAGGAGTTCTCAAAGCTTTTGCACGATAAGCAACTTGAGCATGACCATTTTCAAAAGGATACCAACCAGACTTGTGTTCAACAGATTCCAAAAACTTCAACAAAGTTTCATCAACAACAGGAGTCCAAGCACAATCTTCAACCTTCTTCTCCTTGAACTCTTTCCTCTGTTTCCATGTTTGGGTTTGTTGATAGCAAGCTGAAAACAATCTTTCTTCAACCAAAAGAGACTTATGAACTTCCTCAGCAATGTCGGAGGATTCATCACGCGTTTCCTCACTGTCTTGTGAGCTTACGTAGTATGTCACAGGTGCTGGTTCTGTTGCCTCAGAGTCAGCAAAGCTAACCTGTTTTGGCTCCTTGAAAGCACCATCATAGCATACATATGTACACCTGTCAGCTCTTGTAGGTTGAATACCAAGCGAAATCAGAAATTTGTCAAGGCGGTTCCACCATCTACGTGGTGCGTCCGCAAGTCCATAGACGGAACGAGTGCACAAACCAACCAAGTAAGGAGGCAAACCAATGTCAGTAGGCAACTGAACATGGATAACGCGGCGGTCTAAGTCGTATGTTTCCCCCTGAAGGAAGGCAGTTTTCAAGTCTAAATGGAGTAAATCCCAGTACATCGAGGCTGCATGCTGAGATGCCACACGAAAACCATACCTGGTAGCAGTAGGACTGTCAGTCTGTAAGTCATACTTTTGAGCATCTTGAAAGCCTCTACATACCCATCTAGCCTTGAACTTCTTGAACTGTCCATCCTTATCAACCTTGATGGTAAGCACCCATCTGCCAGTGACATAGTTATCAATCTTATGACGTCTCTTGTCTCTGAAAGTCATGGCAGTGAAATCCAGAAAACTTCTGAATTCTTCAAGCTTGGCTTGTTTGATCTCCTTAGCATACTTTCTCAAGACTTCTTGAGTGATAACTGATTCTGCCTTTGGCTGCTTCTTTCCATTCTTGGCAAGATACTGTTCAAACTGTTTGAATCCAGTAACATCGTATGAACCAAATTCAGGTGCAGCTTGGATCTTTGGTCCTAAAGGAACGAAAACAGTACCATCAACATCGACAAAATGAGAGTGGTCTGATGTGTAAGGTTCAGTGTCCACATCTTCTTCCTGAAGCTGGGCAATGTCATCCTCAGTCAAAACAGGAGTGTCGTCTGTTTCATATGGTTCTGTTTCATCATCATCATGTTGTGATGATACCAATTCTGGTGTTCCTTGTGAAGACTGCTGTTGCGCTGGCTGCGCAAAGTCACCTGGCGTAAACGATGTTGGTGTAGTAGTAGGCAATGGAATTGTATTATCATGTGAACTTGAGGCAGTAGGATCATGTGAAGGTCCTTCATCTTCATCTTCATGAGGTTTCTGAGTAGGAACTGAAATTGGCTGAACATGACCTGGTAATTGAACCTTTGGCCTCTTGATAATCACCTTTGCCTTTGCCTTTGGTAAAGCATCAGTAGAATCAGTTGAGATCTGTCTCTGTTTCCTTTGAACTCTGATAGGCTCTGACGTCGGATCAGGTCCTGGTGGTGAATCGTCATCTTGTCCAGGATCAGCAATCTCTTCGATTGGAATGTCAGGATTGGAAAACGGAGTTGATGGTGAACTTGGTTGATGTGGTTCCCCCGAGTCCTGTATTCCTGGCATATCCAAATCATCATCAGGTGGTGGTCCATAATCATCTGGAATGATGTACTCTTGATCATCATCATCACCTGGATCAGGTCCAGTGTTGTAATCAGGTTGATTATCATCATCCAGAGGATCTTCTGGTTCATCACCACTCAACATCTCATCATCATTTGGTGGAACATCACCATGCTGATCTGGATGAATGGGATCGTCACCATTTGGTGGTGTGCTACTTGAACTAGGAGGATCTTCAACTCTCCTTTTGATAGCACCAGTCGTTTCTCGTGAAAAGACGATCATACTCCATTCATGGATTTTGAACTGTTCATGATGTGGATACAACTGTGACACAAACATGAAGTAAACATGATCATAGTCACCAGGTTTCCAAATGAGTAAGACAGCATCTTCAGGATGTTGAAACAAAGGATTCACTCTTCCATAAGTTCCTCTGAACACACTGCAATCTTCAAAGTACATTTGAGGCAATGTCTTCTTTCTGACATCTTGAAGTCCAGGAATCAGTTCAATGATTCTGGGGTCAGTTGATTCTCTGACACTAGCCTCTGTACTCCTTGGCAACTGATCAATCTTCCTCAATGTTTGAACAAGTAACTGAGTGGTAAATCTCTGTGGAAGAATGTGCTTCAACGGCACTGGAATCGAGGTCTCAACATGATGCAAATCTTGCAACAAACACGAGCACTCAGGTTCACGGTCCAAAAACATTGACGTGCCACACAATGCTCCATCATCAAAATGTTCCAACAGATCTTCAAACAAGAAACATTGTCTCATGTTCTGCAAAGGTACAAGTTGTGTGAACTGCGCAATGAATGAACACAAGTGAGATGGTAAGACCTTCCATTGTGGATCATTCCAAAGCTTCCCTTCTCTATTGAAGGCATGCTGTGGTTCCAACATGTCAAAGTCTTCATCATGATTGTAATACACACGCAAGTTCTTGATTGAAGGATCACAACGACAGTAATTTGTCATGTCAAGGTTGAAACAACCAATGTGATACTTGATTCTGTCCTTCTGAAATTTCTTCCAAGCCAAAAACTGAGCAAATCCTGAATCAGGTGGTGCAATCACCAAGAAACCTTTTCCTCGGTCAGCTTGCCATTTCATCACATCAAAACTTGAATACCGAGTATTTCCAGGAATTTGGTGAAGGATTTGTGATCAACACGTATTCAGGATCAAGCTTCTCAAGTTGTTTCCAAACTTGGTTTTGTTTCTTTTTACTGTTGAAACTCCAACCATGCTTGTGGTCAATGGGTTCACCAACCTTCATGTTCAATCGTGCCATGTGCCAACTAAGACCAGTGTTGCTACTGAAGAGTTCCACAACATCACACTTGCCAGTTTGACAAAACCAGTGAGCTTGTTCACCTAAGTAGGCTTCAGCATATTCAGCGATATCTGGTTCATAGTCATCTTCATCTTCAACTGCAAGTGGAACAGGTTCCGATGTGTCAAGTCCAGGAACAGCAACATCATGCCATTCATCATGGTCACGTCTCACCTTCGATTGATTAACACGCATGACTGCGTTGTCAACATGAACATTGACCATAGCACCTTCCTGAGAGATAACAGTACCTCTGATCCATCTTTCCTTTTTCCATGCCTTTGAAGCAATAGCATTAGCATTGACAGGGGAACTCCAAACGAAAACCTTGTCACCTGGTTTGTAAGGTCCATCTGATGGCATTGTTCGTTTGGCCATGTCATGTCTGAGGTCAGCAGCTTGTCTGGCTTCCTGATGTGCCCTCAGTGCTAACCTTTGCAACTCGAGTTGTGTTTTGTCTTCAGGTAAAGGATCAACACTAAGTTGAGCAGGATCAGAAGTCTCAATATCCAGAAGATCTGGTGGTCTTCTACCAGTGGCAATTTCCAAAGGAGAATAACCACTAACAGTGAGTTGAGTGTTTCTGGCCCAAACAGTACGCTTCACAGCTTCTCTGATGGTGATTCCTTTGAACCTATCATCTTCAAGGTTCTTGGACATGATTTGCCATTGTCGTTTGAAAAGTCTGACAGCTGATTCAGCTCTGTTAGGCCATGGGGTTCTTGAACCACAGGGACATTCCTTGATACCATGAGTTCGGTAATAAGTCAGAAAGTCTTCTTGAAAGAAAGCTTCATCACCTACAATGGCTTTAGGCATACAATTGTGTTCATCACTCCACAACCTTAGAGCCTGAATGGTCTCCTTGTTGTTCAGTGAGTTTTGTGCCGTAGCCCAAAGTAAGTTGGTTGCACCATCAAGAACAAGCAACACCATGTACTTGTTCTTCCTCAACTGAATTTCAGCATGATCAACAAAGATAACATCTCCAAAGTTGGTGGATCGTATGCCTGAAATTCTGGCTCGCGGCGGTGGTGCAATGGAAGTACTACACACACGACACTTGTTGTACATCTCCTCATACTTCTGATAGACAGAGTCAGGAAGTCCTAACATGGAAGTCCTTCGTCTGAATTGAGTAGGAGACATGTGATAGTGTTTGATATGAAGCTTGTAAAGTTCCACACTATCCTCCAGTTTCCTGAGCATCTTTCTGTATGCTGGTGTCATGGCTTGCACTTCACTACCAGGCAGTGGAATCGAAACTCGCCTAGGCTCAAGAGCATCACTACCTAGTTTCTCAACTTGACTTTCTGAATCTTGCTTACCACGGTTGCGCGCAGGTGCAGAATGTTTTGGTTCAATGACTTGAGGTTCATCTGAATCAATCTTGTCCAAACCTAATTCCCTAGCTACCTTGTCAAGCTCATCTTCTTCATCAAGCTTGGGATAGGAGACAACAACCTTCTTTCTTGATGAACCTGATTGAGAGTCATCGACAACCTGAGGTTTCTGCTTACCTACGTGTCTTTTGGCTGCAGGTGGACCTACCTCAATCTTTTTCGAGCCTGGTCCATTTGAAATCGGTTTGCCTTCCTCCTTCTTTAAGGAGCTTGGCTTCTTCTTCTGTACACCTGATGGCACTGAAGAGGCTGACTCAGGGTGAAAAAGATCATCAATGTTTCCACGAAAGGGCTTTGCACGATCAATGTCACTTCTGACAATGTCATCTGGGATCACGTAGTCCTCCTTGATCTTGTAGATGGTCTTGCCCTTCCAGAACTCTTCACTCTGTTCAGAAAACCTCTTCTTCTCAGTGCGCCAGTTGTCCTTGTGAAGAACCTTCTTCTTGCTCTTCTGGAATTCCATGTGGGTTTCTCTCTCATCAAGAAGTTGATCTTTTGGAATTGGAGTTTTCTCTGATCGAGTCATCTCATGTAAGTTCATTCTCTTGTCCTTGTGGTGCCTGATGAGTTCACGACGTAGTGGATCAACCTGCCAGTAGTCACCAGTCACCAAAGCTTCTCCTTCATGATCATCTTGTTTGACAGCAATCTGGCTGTACTCAAAGTGATCGTGCTGTGAATAGAAACTTTTGACTTGTGGAGTCTTGAAATGAACTTGGCTCATGTACCATGCTACATCTTGTAGGTCGAGAATGAGATGAGTACTAATGGCTGTCCTCAAAACCATTTTTCTCATGCCAATACGTGCACAGGACAAATAAGCCTTCTCTGGAGTAAGTTCAAATTGAAATCCAAGGTTTCTCATCTGTGGAAGTGACATCAACAATTGGACATCACCTTCTTCGACAATGTCGAATTCTGTAAACTGAGTGTTCCATCCATGATCATACATGAATATCACGAGCTTCTCAGTACATTTTGATTGTTGTGAGTTTGCAAAGAAAAATCTTGAACTTGTTGGCTGAATTTCATACCAGAGTCCACTGTTGGGATGTGAGTCAACATATCTGCAAAATGCTTCAACTGCTCGTCGAGAGCCCATAGCTCTTGTGCATCCAAGATCCAGAATACACACAGTTGGTGCAGAATTCTCTGTGTGAAAAGCTAGTCCATTCTCACATGCCAGATCAGTTTGTACAGTATGAAATGAAAAAGCACTCTGCTGTGATGGTTCCTCTATCTCTGTAGAGCATCCATGTGAAAACAATGTTGTGCCTTTTGCCAATGGCTTCCATGAAGCCTCACCTTCTTGAAGACCAACTTGCCTGGGCACTACAGCTGGACGTTGTTGTACACCTTGTCGTAGTGCACCAACTTCTCCAACCAGAACAGGGAATCTCTTCATCTCTCTCCTGTTTTGATGTGCTCTTGCATCACGTTGGTTCTGTCCTCCACGACGAGTACGTCGTTGTTCATCTTGTGCTGCATACGTGGATGTCAAAACATCAACACGTGCTGGCTCTGTCTCTGCAACATCAACACGTGCTGGTTCAGTTGTTCCAAATGAAAAGAAACCATGACCAGAACTTGAAGCTGCAGAAGAATAATGAGCTTGTTGAGTTGGTTGATTCTGTATGGCAGGAGCTGATGTGGTCTGAGGTTGAACATAGTTCGACTTGCCTTTTCCATCTCCTGGCTTTCCTCCTTTTCCATCATCATCCTTGCCTTTCTCCTTTCTTGCCTTTCTTTCCTTTTCCTTTTCCTTTTCCTTTCCTCTGGAAGTATCCATACTCATCCATGTAGTATGAATCATCATAGGCCCAATAGCCTTCATTCCAGGTTTGATCATCAGCCCAATAGCCGTCATAGTTCTCATTCCATTCATCATCTTGCCATTCATCTTCATAATCTTCTTCACTCACCATGTGAGCACGGCCTTTCCTTCTTCCTTTTCCTCGGCCTTTTCCTTTCCTTGATCTGAAGAACCTTCGTCCTCCTCTGCCTTTTCCTTTTCCTTTTCTCTTTCCTTTACCTTTGCCTCGTCTGATGTATTTGCCTTAGAACCTTCTCTGATACCATGTGAAGTTGGCGTCATCATAAACCCAGAAAACATCTTCTAAAGCATCCAGGAATCCTTCTGCGCCGTCTTCTTCATCTTCGGCCCAATAGCCGTCGGTTCCTTCTAATTCACCTTCATCCAGTACGAGGAAAGATCTTCTCTGTGCCATGCCAGAGGGTTGCATCAATGGATTGTCAACTGCTGTTTTGGTAGTGCAAAACATTTCCAAAAACAGGTCACGTAGTTCTTGAATACTGTATCGAGCGAGGGTTCGTCCACGATGTGTCATGATACTTGTGAGTGTGTTTCTCTGATCTTGACTCAGGTCAGCTAGACTTACAAAAATCAATGCTAGCAAATTTTCACCCAGTGGGAATGCTTGTCGCTGTGCTTCTCAACGATTTTCTTGAAATAGTCTGAATGCCGCTAGTGCCAGTTCATCTGTCCAAGGAACAGCTACATGGGGTGTTCCTGAGGCTGCTGCTACTTCAGCTCTCTCTTGTTGATCTCGTTCATGTTCTTGACGTCGTTGTTGAACAAACAGGATTGCTTCAGGACTAGTCACTGTTACTTCTGGAAGTAAATCCATCCAAGACTCAATAAGTCTATTGCCAGTGAGTTGAAATCTAGTCATCCACTTTGAAGATCCATGGTTCCTCTGTTGAACTTCATGAACTGCATGAAACGGTATAAGAACACGTTCTGGGCACCTTTGATGAAATGAGGTCGTAGAAATCTTTTGAAATAAGCCACTCCTTCATAGGGATCCCTGAGTAATTCTCTATCCAATAGCCTCTTGTATTGTTGAGCATCTCCTTCCAGTCTGTTGCGCAAT